>VZTL01076875.1:10331-29599 GCA_013400535.1 Scopus umbretta | reverse complement strand
AAACAAACAAAAAAATTCCTGTGTTATCACTTCTGCCAGCCTTGTTTCCCAAGCTGCAGGGTGGCAAGCAGGCCAAAAGGTGAGGGATGAATATGTCCTTCAATCTCAGTTAGATCCCTCATTTTTAGTCACGATTTTGTGTATGCACTCTTACATCCACAAAGCATTGGTGTTCACTCAACAGAACACTATTTTGCATGTGCAGAAGCGATCAGAGTCAGCAGCCCTGGGTGCAGATGAAAAGTTAGGTAAGAAGACAGACTTTTGGAAATGCAAGGATTATGGTTGTCTGTGCAAACTACCTCAAAACAAAACAGATCTGTGTACCCTCTAAGCCCTCTCTTGGGTGAACTGTAGTGAGAATTTTCCAAAAAAAGGGGTAACGTTTCTCAATAAAAAAGCAAAAGGCCAGATGATGGGAACTGAGATGAAGAAGGAGAAAGGGGAACGACAGCATGAAAGTTGGCACTGTTAGCAGACAGAATTGACCTCTGCAACCTTAAAACTGCCCCAACCAGCATTTTTAGCAGGAAATCACCCAGCCTTGTCTATATGTCTATGTTACCCAAAGTAGTACATCTACAAGCTACATTCAATTTAGACTTACTGAGAGTGGCTGATTAAAGTAGAAGGAAGTGTGCAAATTTCAGGGGAAACATTCAGAGACAGATGGATGCACACACTCACTCCCATATGAGGCTGCTGACCACACCAAAGGATCCTTGCAGAGATCCTCAATACAGGTAGCATTAAGCATCTTCAGCCCAACATTTGCAACAAGAAAAATCAAGAGGCAGCTTATTCCTCTGCAGTCACACTGGGACCTGCAAGTCCACATCAGCTGCCAAGTCCACATGAGCCTGTACAGCAGCCAATAAATTTTACCAGCTGGTGGCTGCAGCGTGGTCTGGAGGACACAGTGCCCACCAACAGCAGCCTTGGAAGTGATAGGGGTCTAAGGCTTTCTGAAGACAACTCCATGCAGGCAGGCAGTGCCCTGTGGAGAAGTGGTAGCTCTGCAGAACCTACCCCAGAATCAGCACATCTACCCTGGCAATTTCACCCAGAAGCCAGGCTAATTAGCCCATCACAAGTGCCACACTAATATGCACATCTGGCTTTCTGGTGGCCAAGCTAGGATCTCCACCTCACTGGGGAGATGCACCAGCTCCCTGGGGACAAGCTCAGGCAGCCTAGTACAGCCTGCTGCTGCCCAGTAGAGATAACACATCTCATGCTTGGTTTCCCTTACTTTTCCCCTCTGTCTAGATTGTGCGGTAAGCTCTATCAGAAGCTACATGCCAGACCACCACTATGGGTCCTCCAGGTTTTGTGTGCTCACAGGATAAGTGATAATGACCACTGATATCAATGCTCTAGAAAGAATAAATGATTCAAGGCCTGCCACTATTGGCAGGGCAATGGGCTTGTAACTGTGTTTGTGGAGAGCAAGTCCCAGCTCTAGAAACCACCTCTTGTTGGCCATGTACTGTTTTGTTACCTCAGTTACCATTTCCACAATTGGAGGTTCTCTAATGTCCTATAAATGACAGAAAGGGAAGAGGTTCTCCAGAAAACCAGGCAGGCTTCTGCTCCAAATCACTCTCAGCCTTCCTACTTCCACTGCCTTTACTGGGGGCCTAGGAAGGTGTTGTGGTTTAACCCCGATCGGCAACCAAGCACCACACAGCCGCTCGCTCACCCTCCCCCTGCCCCAGTGGAATGGGGGAGAGAATCGAAAAAAAACCCCACCTAAAACCCGTGAGTTGAGATAAAGGCAGTTTAATGGGATAGTGGAGAAAGACAAAATAATAATAGTAGTAATGATAAAAGAATATACAAAACAAGTGATGCCCAATGCAATTGCTCACCACCCACTGACCGATGCCCAGCCCGTTCCTGAGCAGCGATCGCTGCCCCCCCAGCCAAATCCCCCAGTTTCTATACTGAGCATGACGTCAGGTGGTATGGAATAGCCCTGTGGCCAGTTTGGGTCAGCTGTCCTGCCTGTGCCCTCTCCCAGCTTCTTGTGCCCCTGGCAGAGCATGGGAAGCTGAAAAGTCCTTGACTAGTGTAAACACTACTCAGCAACAACTAAAACATCAGTGTGTTATCAGCATTGTTCTCATACTAAGTCCAAAAACACAGCACTATAGCAGCTACTAGGAAGAAAATGAACTCTGAATTAAGCTGAAACCAGGACAGAAGGCTAGCTTCCCTAGGGTGATGCTACTCTTGCAGAGACACCCCATGGCATCACTTAGCACTCAGTGTCCCTGCTCAGTTCAGGGGCGTTGCTCACACTCATCATCCAGGATGAACTCAGGGCCTGTAGAAGGTGCATCAGAACAGAGGGGGATCAAGCTCAGGGTAAATCTGATAGTATAACCAGTTCGTTCCAGATCATGCCTCTTCAGGACACCGTCCTGGCACAGGGGTCAGATTAGTCCCTACACAGCCACACCAATATTTACCATTCAGGAGCATCATTGAAAATTACTTTGAGACCAGCAGGTCACAGCACATTTCAAAGCAGAAAGGTTTTCTACGTTGCCCTCATCTCCTCACCCGGAACCTCAATCAAGTAACCTCCGGTCAGTAGGGATGGAAGACTGAGATCCGGTCTCGAGGAGGTGCTCCAGCTCAGGATTATGAAGCAGAGAAGAGAATGGTACCACAACTGGCACTGCTCCCTGCTTTGTCTCCAGGGTTTGTCTCCTGCCTCCTCCCACATCCCATGCTTTCACATTCCTGCATCGCTCTTTCAGCCCCTCACTCCAGGAGGACACTTTGGAGTTGACTCATTCTCTAAGAAGTTGCATTGTTTCCTGACAGCCCCCACAGTGGATGTGAAAGCCAGGAAGGCAGCCCAGCTGCACTTCTTACCCTCCACTGCCTTAACCACAAAGAACTGCTTCTCTTTAATACAACACCCATCTGTTCGGAGCTGGTGATTCTTCCCTCCGTGTGCTCGCTTGGTTGCTTGCAGAGAGGTGACAACTTGAGATGCTTTACACTCTACCTCAGGCCTTTCCCTTTTTCTCTAAGCAAGGAGACAGTTAAACCATAGCATCTAATTTTATGGCAGTAACAGGCCAAGCAACAGCTGAGTCCCAAAGACAAGCACGTAGAAGGGGGAACAAATTGCAGACTAAAAGCTTCATAAATATTGACTGGTTTTAACAGTCCCCAAGGAACAGAGAATCTCATTTTATAACTACATCTCCCTCCCCATTATGCACTCCCTCCTCTCAGGAGCTGCGGGGGGGCTGCTCTCCTGGCTTATGTGCACATTATTTTAATTCCTTTCAGTGAAGCTGCTCTGTCAGGGACTTTGCACCACACATCATCAGAGTATCGGAGTGCCTTCCAGTGGCACATTAAATAACAGGACTGGAGTGGGTTTTGTTCTCCCCAGTTCACCCCAGGGTAGAAGTGACACAGGCAGAGGAGAAATCAGATATTAAATGTGTATGGGATGAAGGCTGAAGAAGACAGGGTGGTTTTCAGTACCTTCTACTCTGATTCCTACCAGGTGAAACACAGTTGGAGACACAGAGGAGCAGATAGGTGCTATAGGAATGTAGACAGAAGAGACAAATGGTGTCAGATCCACAATGGTGGTACAGGCAAGAAAGGCAGACACTATGGAAGAGAGGAGGGACTTGGCTACATATCACGAATATGATATTTTACACAGCTTTCGTTTAGCGGCAATTTAAGATGTATTGATATTTTTGAGATAGATCACAGAATTAGATTGTATAACTCTTAACAGCACTTAAGCATCAGCCAATTAACAGAACAATTCAATGGGATTTGTTACAATCAAAATAGCAACTTAGTTAAAAATTCAAGAATGGCAAGGGTCACCTGAAACTTACAGCAGGGTTGCACACACAGATGAGGTTTAAATCAAATCACACACAAACAGACCGACAAACAGCTCTAAATCAAATCATGCACACACACAGACAGACAAACAGTTCTGAATCAAATTGCACACACACATACACAGGTTAACTTGTGATCAAAATTTCCCTTTTCATGAGCTTCATTAAGTACTCACTTTTATGTGCTGGCATTCATCAACGGATGGTCGGTGAACCTCATGAAATCAGGACTTGGAGTCCTCGTGAAATCATCACCGGGTGATCCTTCACTCCTTGCGAAATCTGCCCTGGGAGGCGTCCCAGCTCCGCATTCATCAACGGATGGCACAGCCTGCTGCAGTCCCAGAGAGCTTGAAAGGTCTCCCTTTTGGATCGCTATTTATAGGATCTCAAGATACTTGGCTTTGGTCAGTATTTTACATTCTGGCCACAATTTGTGCTGAGTCATTCTGGTGTACAATTCAGGCAGCAGATGGCCCAGGTGTGGACAGGGAGTGACACCCAAGTCACTGCACTTATGACCACGATAACAGCAACAATAGGACTTATCCCGGGATCTCAGAGTGGCCCCAGGGGCTGCACCACCACACTACCGGAGATGAAAACAGTTTGTTGGGCATGTGAATAGCCAGAGGTGATAGAGGCACATGGTAGGACAGGGGGATACACTGTAAGTCACTGCCCAGGATGGGGAACAAGATGACTCCTGCCTTTCTGACATTGTGTATGAAGCTCACTTCACCCCTGCCGAGGGCAGCCCCCTTTTCTTGCCTGCTAAAAGCTCACCAACTTCTCCCTGCTTTGTTGGGGCTGTCAAGCCCCCACCCTGCCTTTCCCTCTATAAGGCATGTCCGCTCCTCATTTCCAAATTTGTTTGTCATTCCCCGCTCTCATCTTATTCTTAGAAACACTCTAGGCAAGAAAACAGTGATACATGAGTCTCCCCATACGTACCACACAGTATAAAATCCTGTCTGCACCAGCTGAGACTACCTGGTTGCAGCCAAGTCCTATCCTTGATGCAGAGGTTGCGGGACAGTTCATATGCCCTTTCTCCCAACCTCAAGTAAAGGCTCTTTCCTAACAGGTCCTGCCACAGCAGGTTGTCTGCTTTGGTACCAAGCAAATTATGGTTAAGTGGAGACTGTAAGACTACAGCAAAGCCTGTGGATGATGTTGAGGCTCACCTGAAATACATGATGTGTGTGATGTTTTCATGTGTTCTCAGGAAGCTCTGGAAAAAAAAATCTTCCCTCTCTCCAAACCCCAAATGTACAGCATACAAAGTGGTCTGGAAACCTGCCATTCCAAACTGGCTCTGGAAGCAGCCCTTTCATGTTCTCCCTCATCTTACAAGTCATCCAAACCCCATATTGAATTCCCCTTGTCTGAGGCTTACTGTGAAACAGTAAACATTACTGCGTTGGGGCTAAGCTAAGGTTAGGTTATTTGGGGACTGCATCTTTTCTAGAGGCAGTCTTAGCTTCATTAGAGCTAACAGCAAAGCCCAAAGTGACTTCAGAGAAATTGGGATTTTGTATAAGATGCCTGAAAGGCTTTACTACTCCAAGGTCTATTAGTCTACCTGGCAGAGAAGAGGAGTCTATGGACAGAAAGCTGAACATTTTCAGGAAGACCATGTCTGAAAGCAGCAAGGGCCAGCTGCTCCCTAGGGAACAGGGTGCCAAGTGCAGTGATGTTGCCAGCAGGACAGGGAGCTATCCCAAGGGGTGCAAGCAGGGCAGGGCAGAGACATCAGCCAGATTCAGTCAAGAGTCACAATGATCAGGGAAGCCCATGATGATGAGGCAGATCCAGGGTCAAGCTGGAAATCAATCCACTAGGAATCAGGCATGATGATAGCAACCAGGGTCAAACACAGCCCAGAGAACACCAGACAGGTCCGCACTGATGGAATACCTCTGAGGTCAAGTAGGAAAGTCAACCTGCAGGTCTGGGTCCAATTCAGTAAGAACAATGGGCAGGCAAAGACATAGCTGAGCTGCAGACCAGCATTCCTCTAACATAGCTCAGGCAGAAACAGAGCTGAGCTTAAACGGGCTTCTCAGCCTGTGGGCAGAGAGGGTGGGTGGAGGCCCAAGCTGAGCCCACTCAGGACTGTTAATACCCTGAGGGTACTGACACGTGTACTCATCTCTCTCACATGCAGAGCTGGCACAGCTGAGTTTAGAGTGGCATCTCAGCTGCTTGGGCCAAGTCTTCCCCATTCCTGCCCTCTGGATTGGCTGGCTTTGTCCATCCTTGTCAATTTTCCAGTTTGATTGTGTTTGATTACCTGAAGTCTGCATAGCTTTAGGAAAAGATAAACTTCTACATGAAGAAGATTAGGCAAACTAGGACCATTGGAGGTAGAGAGGGAACTCCATCTTCATGTTCTCACTATCTTTGAGCTCTAGACACAAGTGCTCAGTTGATGATGTAGAAGACATTATCACTAAGGAAGTAATAGGGAGAGCATGGAGATTATGTCATTTTGCTATGGAGAATAAAATATGTAAGAACAAAAAAATTCAATAGTATTTCCAGCATGCTGACAGATGGGCTAAAAGCAAAGGAATTTTCTAGATGGGAGTCTTACAGAAGCCCAACACTTCAAATCAACCGTCTCATAACAGCAACAAATGCAAAAAGTCCACTAGCGTCTGGCAGCGGCTGTCATCTATCCACCCACCTACTCACAGCATCCAGCAATCTCCCTTCTAGTATGTAAATGTAGAATGGCAGTCCTTCACCTTCGCTAGGGCCGTCACTTGAAAAGACTTGAGCACTATATATGTTAGTTGCTTTCAGGACTGAACAGTTGCAGTGACCCAGAACTGAAGTTTCTCCACAGTGAAAGAGGAAATCCCAGGCAATAGATCACCTTCCTGAAAGATCCTGCCGATAGCCCATGATGCCTCACAGCCAAGGGTAGGAAAAAACAATCTGAGATCTATGGATTCTGCATAAACTTAGATGAAAAGGGGAAAACCACCATTTATATCAAGGCAAATGCATTTTCACAGCAGATCTCAGGACAGACTAGTAAGGACCTAGAAAGCCCTTTAATACCAAGTTAAACTGGAGTTGATCTTCCCTTAAGAATATGGTTTTGAGTCAGAGCTACTATTGTCCACCCTGGATTCCTGTGCAAGGGGGTGCTCATCAAGTTATGGCCTCTGCTTCATGGGGGCTGCTCAGTACCGACCAGTTTGAAACAGGCAGCTTAGGGAGATAGAGGTGGCTGGAAAGTGTTCCCTGTAGGACATAGGTGTCCTTCAGTCCAAACAGATCTCTGTGAAGAAGGGAAGGTGAGTACTTCAGCTGGCTGATCACTGGTTCACAAGACTGAGAGAAAAGACCAGTTTGGTTTATTTGTACATATTACATCTGTGGGGGAAATTTTGGGATATTTCCTCAGTAGAGAAGTGTTCCTTAATGGAAGCATCACATTCATTTTCATAGGCACTTCTTGCAAAACAAATCTGAGCCTCTCCCCCCTCATTTTTTAGTAAAAAGTACATATTAAAAATGATATTAAAAGGCTAGTCATGCTGTAGCTATCCAAGGTGCACAGCAAGTTGTAGGGAGAGCTGGGGACCAGACGCCAAAAGCCCAAACATGGAAATGATATTGTCTTTTACTTAAGATGAAGTTCAGCTACCAACAGATGAAGCTATGTCGGGTAATCTGGCATGGTGTGGTGTCAAAAAAGCACAAGAGGTGAGTCACTAGGAGTATATGTACAAGTCAGAGCTTGGCCGTAGTACAGATGATTCAGTTCTGCAGAAGAAGCAGAAGTGAAGAACAAAGTTTAGTGCTGTTACTATTACAACATTGTTCTTGGTAAAGTCGCAATAGGAAACTAGTAGCAGGTCCCTGATCAATAATGATGGACAGCCAACAAATAGAAGCCAAACCAAGATGTAGTCACAACCTGAGAAGACATGGAATATGTGCAACGTGCCTCAATACTTTGCTCTAAACTAATAAAATATGGATGTGCAGCCAGAAGCAACATCTGATCTTCCACTTCTTTTTTCCCCCAAGAAAAAAACGAAGACAGTTGCCCATCCTTGATGTGTTCCATATCTGCTGCCAAATCTGCACTCCTCCACTCAGACACAATCCCAAAATAGGGTGCGATGCCTTTCCCGTTGACAAAGCCATAAGTCACGGTGGGTGAGACACACTCAACATCCTCCAATCAGTTAAATGAAAAGAAATCTCCCCCTCTGTTTTCCACCACTTCAGCGCTCATTATATCTTACATTAATTAATATAGGCACTAGGAAGTGAGATGATAAATTACAAAAAACCATTAACCTGATTCTGTCCAAACTGGTGACATACGGCAACTTGTACATTAGACAAATCTTTCTTGCTAATGTGGGAGTCCTCATGTCTGAACTCCATTAAAAGCAGCAGCCCCGAAATAATATTTCTAATGTATGTATGTATGGAATGTATATTGACATGCGTAGACGGTGCATGCCGGTGGGAACATCAGAATTCATTAGATCAGTCTGATATGAGCTATATTGAACAAGTTCCATCTGACGTCTGTTACTGGGTTGTTCTGTCCACTCCCAAAGGAGTGAATCATATTGACAGGTTGAATTATATCCCAAGAGATATTTTTCTCCCCTCCTCCAAAGGCCATTTGCAATCACGGCACATCCACTGCCTCTTAAAAGTGAGCTCATCTGGCACTGGGTTGCATTGAAGTCTTCCACCGTGCCTGAAGGAAGAATGCTTTTGGGTGGTGGGAACGTGGAGAAGATGTGGTCTGTCCAGCTGTCCCTTGGAGTGCTAGCCATCTTGACCATGACTGTGTATGTCCCATCTACACATGCAGAGGCTTTTTTACTACAAGGTAAGCGGGAATACAGACTAGATGGCACAGGTAGGTGGTTCTCTTTTTGCTTTGCTTTGCTGCTTGTCATGGCCATGCAACACTTGCTTATCCATGAAAGAAAATAAAATGAACCTTGAGCTATACTAAACAATCAATTAACATGGGTGCTACCCAGAGACTTGTTCATATTAGCATGAGCTAAAGCTGCCCTTCTGGTCTGCAGCTGGTCGTATGACACATTCTGCTAATCAGTAAAAATATCAGATCTGCTGAAATCTGGTAAGGGTAGCTCTTTTTCTCCCAAAAGAAAATTTCCAAGGAAAAACATTAAAATACCAGAGAGTAGCAATTCCAGTATGCACCATATGAGATTTGACAGCTCATAAATGTCAGTAGTAGGGGGCTGCTGAACTTCTTTTATTCACAAAACTTCTTTATATGTTCTTCTCCCATAATTTAAATTAATCTTAGCTTGAACTTATTCTGCAGGGAAATGTCAATCATTAATCTTCCTTCTCAAAGAGACTTGGCAGTAGAAAAAAAAAAGCAGCTAAATATAGGCTTGAAAATAACATCACATTTCATATTATTTTCCCTCTTATATCACCTATTTATTTTTGTAATGACAACCAAAACATTTCTGAGGTCACTATGTCTAAATACTGCTTCTGTTTCATTTTTACTAAGTGTTTATAGGGTTTTTTTTTCTGTAGCAAATCCCCCAAATGACTAAAAGTAGCTATTTTAAAATCGTAACTGTCTTTCAGACTTAGGAACAAGGTTTATAGCATGCCACACTAACTGCAAGTTTTATACAGCGTGTAGCTCTGCTAAGTCCCTCGGGTTTGTTTCTAGAGATCACAATCAGGACCAGCGGCTTCAGCCGCAGCGTGTGGCAGGGTTGAATCTGGTCAAATACTTGGAGCATCACTTTGGCCAGGGCCCATTTGCTTCTGCAGATTTATGTGACTTGGGCTAATGGAGCTGTTTCCCACATACTCTTGAGCATCCTCGAGGCTCAACTGGTACAATGTTTTGCCTCATGTGTATCAAAAATAATTGCATTCATGTCATCAGAGCTTTGTAGGGCTGATGACTATACGAGACCATTTTCTGCTTTTTTACCTCCTTGAAGGGAGCAAGCAGAAGTCCTAAAGATACTGGAAGAAGAGAAAAAAAGCCTTTCTGCATAATTTATTTGCATTGTCCATGGATTCTGTAGGCATCTTCTAGGGCTTTTCAGGGTCTGGGTATGGGACAGGGGTGTTCAGACCAAAGATTTTGGGTAATGGCCATTCTTCCAGTAAAGTCTGACTCCTATTCTCTCATTCTCAAAAATGAATGCAACATTCAAGTTTCAGATGATCCTGGAAATCTGTTCAGCAGAGCTGGGAGGGTTTTAGAACCTTCAGGGCTGTGATTAGTCCCATCCCCTGTGTTTGTTGGTTTCTGCTGAACCCTTGAGCTTCACAACCATTCATTTGAGGGCATAGCCACAACCACTAAAGCAAAACCACCGAGAAAGCTCCCTAAAGGGGCCTCATAGCAAGGCCCAAACTGCTTTAGGAGAGCAGCTTGGAGAGATTTTTCCTGGAAAACAGAAAAATTCTGCATGGCCTACAGCTACTGTAAGAGGCTTCCTCAGGGATAAATAGGCTCACTTTAAACTCCTCTCCACTTTGGCTCTGTTCAGGAAGAATCCTTTAATACCACTGGCAATCAGATAGAGCAGCCCCAAGTCTGAGTGAGTGCAAGAATAGACTGCAGGGCTGCAGGGCTTTTCAGCTACGGTGCCTACACATCAGCCCTCATGAGGAGCAAGTTCCCACGTTTATTAGTCCTGGGAAGATGGATGGGGTGAGAGGGAGGGATCACCTGCAGTTTTGAGAAGAGAGGCTCTTGTGGGTTGCTGTCTGGCTTTGCAGAGGCATCTGCTACATATGCCTTGCAGAAGAGGTCAAGACTGTCTAAATCAAGGTGATGTCTTCAGCTCTCTGCAGCCAGCCATGCTGATGAGGCTGCAGTGAGACTGGCCAGCAGCCCGGAGCTGGCAGGGAGGACTCCCCTATCTGGCACCCTTTCATTGTGCAGCACTCACTGCCTGGATATTTTACTCTGTGCTCACATCTTCCTCTTCCCCTGAGCTCCTTTCACCCTGACAAAGTGCTGACAGGAGATGCTTTCCTTCCACTTCTTAGCCTTCTTAATTTTTGCTTTAATGTTGGGGGCTGGCCTGTCCATCCTTTTTGTCATTAGAGATTGAGAAAGGTGTGTTTTATGTACTGCAGAGAACCGAGTGCTTCCGGAGAGAGGAGACACAAATCATGAGGACACCCTGCTGACTCTGCTTCTTAATAAGAAGCTTGCATGGCGAAGACCGGAAAATATTGGTAAGTGAAGGGGATGGGAGATCCCAGCTTCTTGAATCTGTGTTTGCATGAGTGCAAGCAACCTCCTCCTCAGGTTCCTCAGAAATACCGACTGCTCAGAAAGTGGAAGCACCCAGTGTGGTGCCTACACGTGATTCACGTCAGGTGCTCTGCATCATGGGGCTCCTGGACCTGCTTTTGCAATGCGATGTAAAGCTGCCCAAAACCACACCCCCTAGATCCTCAGATGGTCAACACTGAGCTGCCAAGGGAGCATGTGTGTGTACATAACTAATAACAAGAAGAGATGCTGCTGAGTCCCTGTGCCCCTGCTATCCCTGAGATGCTTTGTGCTATACCTGGGGTATGGGCCAGCCTTAGAAATCACCTCTCCACCCACATCCCATACAGCCCCACGTGCTTTTGAGATACAGCTCAGTGTCTTTGCCGGCACGCTAAAACCAGCAGCATCTTGTGAACACATGGAGCAGTGGAGCGGCATCAAGATTTTGCGGAAAGCATACGGATGAGATCCCTTGGGGTCAGGTGTAGGCTGGGACAACAGTAGTGGGAGCTCCTGTCTGAGCCTGAGTCCCTGCTACTGCTGCAAAAGGTTGACACAATGGGCTTTTCCCAAACAGTGGAGAGGCCAAAGATGGGCCATGTGGAGGCTTTTCCTGTTCATGCTTTGTGAACAGGCACCAAATTTAAAGACAGCCACATGTTGCAACAGCCTCTAAACTCAGACCTGCTGAAGAGAAAACTTAGGCTTTCCATGACTCTACTCACAGCAATCACAAGCACCATATGGATTACAGGGGTCAGCTATTCCCACGGCCACCACCGCCAGGGGAGGGTTTGGGCCATGTGTGGTGGTCTCAGAGCAGGAAGCTGGCCTTCCCTGTGAAAACAGCCGACAACGGGGCCTAGCAAAAATTTTGTTATGATAATCCGTTCGTCAAAAATCACTCAGTGCTTTTCCCCATCCGCTTGTTAACACAGTGAGGCAGTGGTTAAACAATCCTGGGACAAATAAACAAACACAAATAAATCAAGTCCTTATACTAACAAAGGCCTTCTTCTTGCAAAGGGGATGCATTCAAGAAATAACATTTTTATGATTGGTTTATGGATTATTGCACTTATTACTCCTAGAGGAAAGGCTGCATTTTATGCCAGCCAATTGAATATAATGAATCTCTGAGCAGAGCACAGGCAGAGGATTTACAGCAGGCAATTTCTCAAGGTTTCATCCATAAATTAACTTCCTTCCTCCTGCCTGAGATAATCTGTTCCAAATTTCGACCGCTGTTCATTTTCTATTCATAGCAGTCATTGGCCAAGCTTACAGTTTGCGGAAAGTCGAGCCAAAATAGGCACTTGAAACTCTGAAAGAGGTAAAAATGTGTATAATGATAATTAATAATAATCTCTTAAGTGTCACTTTTCACTTCTAGATATGCAGGCCTGGCTGTCTCTATCTTATGGATGGATATGTAAAAACTTGCTTAAGTGGAATCTGCCTGAGGTCATTGCTGGCAGTGCCAGGAACAGAGCTCCCACCTCCTGACTCCCAGCTCATGCCCATCCCCACCCCATCTCTCAAACCAAGCCCTGATGTAATGGATTTGCTTAGGAACTGCTGCTTTTTCTGTTGGATGAATATCTCTTAGAAAATATTCAGGATTTTTCAATTGAATTGTTAACTTCTCAAAGGAGAAATGGAGAAGGCAGTCAGCTCTTTCTTGGCACCATTCTGCTCAGTTTCAAATGTTTAAAAAAACAGCCCAAGTCTGACGATGTGTCTGCATGCTGAAGTCTTATCTGAAATCAGGGGGAATTATGTCCTAAATCCCCTTGGAGATGCAGACCAATTCCTGCTGCATTAGGAGCAGACAAAGGAGGCAGCTCCAGGGCTGGCTCTTGGCTTTCTTGTGGGGCCCAGCAGAGACATTCTTTAGCTCTTTCCTGGCTCTTCTGCTTATTTTAGTGCATTTTTTTTCCCAAACTGGCACTTAAAACCAGCTGATCACTTTGCATTTTCCTCCCAGGAGAACTGCTGTAGTCCAGTCACTCAGCTTTGACTGAGCTCAGTTTTTTCATGGTGCTTTCCATTGTTTCAGCTATCCTATTAAAAAAAAATTAGCTGTTTTTGACATCAGTTTGAGTCTGGAATAAGGTACGTCAGTCCTCAAGAGGAGTAAGATTGAAATCCCCCATCCCTTCCTGCAGCTTTCCCTATTGCTAGTCCAGTCCCTTCCCAATTCAGCTGGAGGTTTTAGATCCCATTCACAGGCCCCTAACTTCCCCCTTCTCCCGGATGGGATACCTCAGGGCAGCTCATTCATCCATCTGCATAATTTTTTGACATTCTAGTACAGCCTTGAGATCTCTAAGTCTGATCTATGAAGCTGGTCCCCAGGTCCCTGTGCTCCCCTAACATTTAGGAGTGCAAAACCCATGCATTCACTGCTATGTTACTTTTTCTGTTGCTCCACTCTGCAGCCCTGATGTTTGCTGACTTACAAAGCAATAAGCTATGTTAGGCTAAATCTGTGTCTTCTGACTTCTGCCTGCATGGGTGACGTGAGGGTAAACAAGTCGTAAAGGAAGCAATGGGAGTTCATATAAAAGGCCAGTGACAGAAAAGCCAGCATTAGAGATTTGTTGTTATCAGGATGAAAATTAAAAGGAGCAAAGAGGTTCACCTGAGTCAGTATAATACAGTATGTGACCTTGTTGGGCCAATCCCCCTAGAGCATGGTGAATGGTAAGGAAGCCTCCCTTGCAATGGAGAATTAGGGTGAAGTCCCATAGAATTCAGCAAAGAATTCAGCCTGCTTTTCTGTCACTGTTTCTGCTACTGTAGATTTGAAAATCACTATCGGGAAATAAATTATAACTAGGTCTTTTTTGTCAACCAATGAAGAGGTTAAATGAAGAAACTGTTTCGGATTTGAGCTTTGGGAAGCAATGCAGATACTGATGTTATTCTCCCTGTTCTTGCAGACTGGGAGCTGGCAAAGAAATTCGAAGAGCTTGAACAGGTGAGATGAGCAAGTGCACAGACACATATATGCATACTGCTGCATGAATAGCCAAACAACTGTGCGTATTGTCTTTGCCAAACAACTGTGCATACTGCCTTTATGCCCTAGTCTTCAGTCTTTATATCCTGCTACTCTTCATTCTGCTGCTATAATGTAAGCATGTATCACACAAAAAGAAAAGCAGAACTTGGGCTAAATAGTTGCACAAACTGGAAAAGATAAAAAGAGAGCAAGGCTATAATAGACTAGTGCAATAACGGCTGAGGCAGCTCTTGCCTCTGCCACCAATGAAAGGCCAGCAAAGGCTAAGCCAGGAAAAAAATAGATGCCAAAGGAAATCTCCATGGAAGAAAAGGGAGGGAGAAGGGGAGGTCTTGCTGCCTTCCTAGGCATTGCTTCAGCTGGCTGCATCTGATAATGGGTTGACGTTAGAGGGCACCTAATCCAGACTGAGTTTTGTCTGGCCTCTTCACTAGACAGGGAGGCCCTACCCGGGCCTCAGAGCCCTGCTGTGCTGTGCGGAGTGCACACACACAGATTGCAGGAGGAAGCCCCATCCTGCACTGAGTTTCCAGGAACAGGGAAAGGTGTGCAGCAACCTTGACAGGGCTCCCACTATGCCCCAGACCCCACAGGCAGTGGAAGCCCTTTTTACCCTTTCTCAGGCCAGGTCCAGCTGTTGATGTGGATCCTGGAGGTCCTGCTGGTTCCACTTGGCACTTTTCACTTCAGACTTAAAAACCACAGTGTGTGGCATGGCAGATGAGAGGCTGCTAGCTCCTACCCTAGCCCCTTACTCCAGTGCTGAGGGACAGTAAACTCTGGCTTCCTGGGAGCAACACTGCCAGAGCAGAAGTCTAGAACACGGCCATAGATGTTCCTGTAGCTAAAGGTGAAGAAATACCATGGACTTTCCACATTATAACCAAGGGAAGTTAGCAAGAGCTGGGGGGAAGAGCAGAAAGGGACAGCCCAGAGCAATGGGGAAGCAATGGTCTCTGCTGCAGTGGGTGGATGCCTGGAGATCTCCTGCTCCAGGACTGACTTGACTCCTAGTGGTGCAATATCATTCTACACAGCCTCCCCTCCACAGAGGTTTGTATCCTGGGGAGTGGGTGGGGAAGAGCAGAGTGTATCTACACTGCTGCCACCAAACAAGCATCTTAATGGAGGAGAACATGAGGAGGTGTGAGTGCTCCAATGGCAGATCCTCCTGGAATGGTCCTGCTCCAGGGAAGACCCTGTCTTGGCACTTGCCAGTATGCTGTGGAGCTCCTCATGACAGGGCATTTGTTTACTGCTGTGTTTGTTTTTAAACAGCTGGAGAAGTTGAAGGATCAGCTCTCAACTGAGGAAGGGTCAGAGGTGGCCTATGCCCTGGAAAGTCTCTCAGCATCCCAGCCCAAGAAACGTGGTAGGTGTCGGGTTAGAGCCCTGCAGCCACCCTGTCCAGCTCCCATCTCCAGGGCTTCCTTTCTGCAACAAAGATAGTGACAGTAAATATGCCCCAAATATGCTGAAAAACAGGTTGGAAGCTTTTCTAGCAGTCCTAGCCCTCTCTTGTTAATGGCTAGCTGGTTTAGCAGCTGGTGAGAAGGACTGTGTACCCAACCCTGTCTGCTGTCTGGGCAGATACACCAGGTCTGCTCACCCAGGACCTCACTGGAGGCAGTCAGTGCTGCATCCCTCTTTTCACAGAGGAACATGGGGTTATCTGAGCAATGAGTGCCTGTCCTGGAGGGAGTGAGTTCTGTATGAACATGTCCCCGCAGTGTACCCGTCGCTTTGCTACGGGCACAAAGCTAGTGCTGAGGGCATAATGAGGCATGTGGACTGCATGCATTGCCCTCTGCCAAGGTCAATGCCTCCCTATAGAGTAAAAAGGAGCATTTGTTTGTGCTGCCGAAAAGCAGCTGAAAAGTGGCTAAAAAGGATGTGGAAATCAACCAAGAATGCAGGGAACCAAGATCTGGTAGGTCCCAATTGATCTCCAAGCTTTGTCCAGTCTGTATGTAGTGACTCTGGAGTATATTGCACCAGTGCTCCTGCAAGGCTGCCCCTGACAAGCACGTGGACAATGCTGTTCACTCTGGCTTTCTGTGGATTCCTCCACAAAGCAGTGGCAGCTGTAAACCAGAAGTCACTGATGACAGATCTGGCCTAAAACCAAAAAAGTTAGTTCTGCCCTTACTCCACATGCTCTGTGCACGTGCAAGCTGACAACCTGCCAGACAGCCAAGAGAAAATCCCTTTGTGCAAGGCTTGCTTAAGTGCTTAGGTGATCCTTAGACAATCTGCAATTTATAAGCAACCTTGGAGGCTGCCATTAATTTGGCTAATCTAATTCATGCCCTTACCAGTCCGGAAGGCTCAGATGTAGATAAAACTACTTCCCTCTGCCAGGTTTAAATCAGATTCTGTCAGAAATTAAAGCAGAGAATCTTTGCCTTCATCTAAAGTCCTTCCAGTCTGGGAGGAGCTCTTGTCTCAGCATGAGCACTGCTGATTCAGTAGAAGCTTTCTCCCAAGATCCTGCTTTCAAAAACCAGGGAGAAATCTATCCTCATACTTGACAATAGGAGACCCACACAGGATTCAAAGGACAGGGCATGCTGGTGATACAGCTGTTTTTTTCCAGCACCAAAATGTGCATCCTTCCCTAATCTAGTCGTCTTAGAAGAACCCACAGAGGTCAGTGTTGTTTGGAGGACAGTCAGAAGCAGAGTGATAGAGTGACTGGATTTTAACAAAAATTGTAAGGACCAGATCTGGTCTCTCCAAGTCAGTATCCTGCTGTTCCAGTCAGCTACAGGTGAAAAACCCTGCACACATCTTTCAGGTGGCAAAACTGCTGGCCAGTAGACAGGAAAGAAAAAGCTGATTCCTGATATTGCTGAAGTAGAGCAAAAGGAAAAGCAAACCCTTATAAACAACTTTTAGACCCCTTATTTACACTATGAGCAGCTAAAAGAAACACCTTCTAAAACTGTTATATGAAGTCAAAGCTGGTTATTGAGATGTGCCCAGAAACCACAATGCTGGCTTCATACCCCAACTCTCTCAAGACATGGGGCTTTTGAAACCTGCTCCAGGGCTAGAGGAGGAAGCTGGAAAAAGTCTTTTGGATGCTAACAATCTTCTCTGGTATCCCTTCCCAGCCTGCTTTTGGAAATACTGCATCTGAATGCTTGCCAGGACTGGAGGATGAAGATGAGCCCTTCCCCAAACTGCCTTGCTGGGTATTAATGTGTTAAGAGTTTGTTCTGTTCTCTCATCGTGCTGCTAACTTGGATGCCATCCTCCATGACCACACCACAGTCAAGTCTAACAGGGACTGTGACAGGAGATGGTAGCCCACTACCACTCTCCACTGTTCCTTCCTTCCTTCCAGGTTTAACCTACTACAATCTTCTACCTGGAAGATGCTTCCCAACTTTCCTTGCTGTCCTGTGCGTGCCATTCAGTCTGCTGCCACTGTACACCCTTCCCCTTCTCATCAGGTCCCCCGAGGCACCAAACACTAACTCAGTTCCCCTGAGCTTGGGCCTCTGCCCACATCTGCAGACATTGCTCACAGTGGTGTCTGGGTTTCCCATCGCCTCCTATGAGCAGGTCTGGGATGACCTAACATCCACTGTTGGGGCAGGAAGGCAGACTGGGTGTAATGCAAAGGGCTCAGGGCTGCCTGCCTTGGCTTGCTGGCCAGAGCTGTTCCTCGTCGTATCCCGTCAGCATACACAGTAGGTTTGGGGGAGAGCAGGCACAGAAGTCTGGATCCTTTGGATATAATTCCAATAAAGATTTTCTGTTGCACAGAAGCACGTGCTGTTTTCTTTCTCATCTCCTACAGAGGCCCACGGGACAGCACATTCCCCTTGATGTAGGCTCTTGTTACCTTAATGGTTCATGTGAAGTTTACAATGGAAACAAGTCCCCCATAAAACACCTAGGTGCAGCAACACTGGCCTATTTTAGTGTGCCTGAGGAAGAGGCCCTTCCTTTTGACCAGAATAGGGAAAGAGAGTTGGGTCTTCCTCATGGATATGCATGGGCTGCTGTCCTCATAGGGCTGGACCTGACCCACAGATTTCTACCTACTCACCCCAAAGAGATGTTCTGAGCAGAGATTTTTGGCTCATCTGGCTGGTCAGTGCAGATACCAGCTGGCTTTTTCTACTGCAGAATTATGTCTGCCCTGTCCAAAAGGAAGAGACCACAATCCATCAGTGGGTCCTACATATATTCCTCTTAAGTCACATTATCCACATTTATTTGCAAAAACAAAGGACCATGTTCCCAAAGGTGTAAATTCAGAATGAATCCTGATGTTATCTTTGCAGTTTCCAACAGTGTAAACAAGAGCAAAATCTAGTAGCCACTGTGAATTTGTGGACTGATTTTGGCTACAATTGAACTGTCTCTCCAGCCCTGTCGAGCCGTGCTATTTAACTGTAGCTTGCATACTACCTATTTTTAAAATTTTATCTCTCTGGAAGCTGTAATTACCATACTAATTCATTGCCTTGGGCTCTGGCAAGAAGTGCACGCTTACCACAGCAGTATCTTGTATGTACTTCATTAACAGGAGAACTATTCATCCTATTACAGGCCAAAACTGGCAACTATGGAATAAAACCAGCTCGATTATATCAGTGAGGTCTAATGACATGCAAAATACAGTTTGCTGTTAACATTAATTCTTTGTTATTTCCTTGGTAGTGATTCAGAACACATTTCCCATTTTCTGTTGCTTTTGTGCAAGTGAAAAGTCATAGAATCATAGAATCATAGAATTGTTAAGGTTGGAAAAGACCTCTAAGATCATCTAGTCCAACCATCAACCCTTCCCCTCCTCCCCCCCCAAAAAAAAACAAAACAAAAAAAACCCTAAAAAAACAAAACCCAAAAAAACCAAAAAACCCCCACCCAACCAAACACACACACAAAAAAAAGACCAACAAGAAAAAAAAAAAACCAAACCACCATGTCTGCTAGACCATGTCTTGAAGTACCACATCTAGATGTTTTTTGAACACCTCCAGGGATGGGGTCTCCACCACTTCCCTGGGCAGCCTGTTCCAATGCCTCACCACTCTTT
>VZTL01076875.1:0-10297 GCA_013400535.1 Scopus umbretta | reverse complement strand
GCAAACTTACTGAGGGTGCACTCAATCCCCTCATCCAGATCATTGATAATGACATTAAACTGGCTGGCCCCAGTACTGAGCCCTGGGGAATGTGGGAGCATACTTTCACATACCCTCACAACAGCACCAAATCCAGGAAAATATTATAGCCTACTGCCAAGAGAAGGGTCTCTCTTTCTTTAAGAGTTCAGTGCTGCAGCTGAAAGGGAGGTGTATTGCAAGAGCTGCACTGAGTGTCCCAAGCTGCTATTCAGCTCAGATATGTTCAGCTCGCAGGAAATCCCAGTGTGATGAAAGGCCAGAGCAGCAGGCTCCATCTGTTACCTGCTAGCTGTAGCTATGCCTTCCCAACCTGGTGTGACAGCTTATCAGCAAGTCAGGAAAAGGAATACAGTGTCTGTGGCTAGTTAACAGCTTGCTTTGATCCCAGACACAGGAATTCCCTGGAGTGCAATGCACCATGCTGCTTAGCAGTGATTTTTAGTCCACACGGTGTGCTACAACCTATCAGAGCAATTATTTAAGTGCTCATGGTACCCAAACTACCCCACTATTTCTTCACAGGCACTATGTGCTGCTGTGTTAGCTGCTTCTGCTGGAGTGATGAGTAAGTGTTGAATGCAATTAATTTACTAATTCGAAGCAAAGGCAGTGATGCTTTCCCTAGGCTCACCCTCAACGTGTCACTGTGGGGGTCCTGTCCCTTCTCCCAAACATGCAGAACAGAAGCTCTTCTCTTCCTCGAGTGCCACCTCCACATTGTGGCTGCTCTCACCTTACCCATGCTTGGGCAGTCACTCTTGCTGAAGTTAATGACCCACAGGCAATAATTAAAGGGATTTCCCTTAGACATTCTAGTAGGCCATGCTGATTTATTAGCAGAAAATCCTCACAGGCATCTGAATGGATTTGCAAACAGGCAGCACAGGGCAAATCTAGCGTGCAATGGATGCTGCAGTATATTCTCATTTCACATTTGTTGACATCCATGCTATGCACAATGACTGAAGCTATCCAATATTGTCTATGAAAACAAATTGTGGTGTTCAGCCCTTCAGACATCATCATATTTTAAACAGCCAATTTTAAACCTGTCAATGTATGGTTTTTAAAGAGTGCTTTTTGAGCCACAGGAGGTCTCAGTGAGCTCTGTGGTGGATGGGGCAGAGACACAAAAAGGCTGTTGCTTTCTCCCAAGTAATCCACGCGGTGAGGTGGGAGCCAAGAGCAGGACTGAAGCTACCAGCTCTGTGTTCCAAGCAACACCACCACAGACACTTCTGTCCTGCTTTGCTTTCACATCACCCTTCAGATGGAGGGCATTTCTGCACGCAACTTACAGGCTTTAAAACCCCTCTTTATTTGGAAGCTCAGGCTAATGCCTGCCAACTATTAAATACTTTTATGATCCAGCAGTATCTTTGCAAAGCTGCTGTGTTAGCCTTGGATTCCTCTGATCTGAATCTCCCAAAATACAGCACATGATGACTCAGTCCATGCTGCTTTTGACAGACAGCTACATGAGTGATCAGGTCATCGCTTCCATAATCTGCCCATGCCCCATACATACGGCTACCTTGCAAGCAGATTATCTCCAGACTGTCTGGATGAGCTCAGTGCAAGAAAATAACTGATTACTAAACTGCAGGGCAGGCTCAGGATAGGTGGTGGCAGTGCACTGCAGAGGACAGGGCCTGGGCTTGTCTGGGACTGCTTTTGCAGACTTGCTTCTAGCATGGACAGAAAATATTGTCTTGAGTCAGCCAGTCTACATGTACCCACTCAGTCCAGCTCTCAGAGCCTTCACCTGCAAACTTGAAGGCAGAAAAGGAGCAGTAGGACCAGGGGAAAAGCAGGGAGTGGAAACCTAACATGACCACATGTGGACTTACAGCCCTTCTTTATTTCTATGACTTTCAAGAGCTTGGTCTGGAAAGCATCTGTGGAGCTTCATCTCACACACAGATACTGACAACTCACCCACCAAGGGAGGAATGATCACCTAACTCAGCTAGAGAGTGCTCTGCTTGATGGGAAAGATGGGGGCACCTCTTAATGTGATTCACTGATTTGTGCAGCTGCTCTCAGCAGCATTACCCTATACTGGAGATGTCACGAAAAGCAAAGTTTCTTGCAAATTTTCTGTGGCTAAGCCAGTCCTGGTCTCAGGGCAGGGCTGTAAGCAAGAGGAAAATGGGAAAGGCCCCTGCTGCAGCTGAGCACTGTCCCCTCTCAGACATGAATTGGATGCTACCTGCCCTTCTGAGTGGGAACCTCACCACCATGTCCTGAACTGGGGCAATTGCCGTAGAGTCCCAACCCTCACAATAGCTTTAACTTCAGAGACTCATTGACTTCCCAACTCCTTTCCTGTAGCTGACTGAGA
Source organism: Scopus umbretta (assembly GCA_013400535.1). Classification (NCBI taxonomy): domain Eukaryota; kingdom Metazoa; phylum Chordata; class Aves; order Pelecaniformes; family Scopidae; genus Scopus; species Scopus umbretta. Next base: position 7,911 of record VZTL01076875.1, on the reverse strand, counting down.
AGCTGACCTTATTTTTCCCCATTTTGCTAGCTGATGGTCAGGTGCTTTGTGCCTCATATAAGATTAGGAAATTAACACTTAATTCCTATCTCCAGCCTTACTCTCTGCCTAACACAGGGTGTTTGGCAAGAATAATTTTTTTCTTAGTCCTGCATAATCCCTTTCTCAATGGATCTTCTTCTGCAATGCTAAGGATGATTTATACCCAAGAACAGCAATCCAAGCAATTTAGCTGACATGGACCAAAGTCCAAGAAGAAGTATGTGAGGTTTATAAAACATTAGCTAGGAATCTGAGCACTGGATGTCAGCAAACAGCTTTTTTCAGCTATATTTTATAATCTGGAAAGAAGTGAAAAGCACGAAACAGCATTTAAGATAACCTGGTTTACTCTGAAATGAAGTGGAGAGGACATGTTTACATTTTACCAGATTGAGAAATACTTGAACTTTTAGAGTTTGATGTCTGATTATGCCCTGTGCACACATCAAGAGGCTAAAATAAGGCATATGATGCAGATGGCCTAGGAAGCAGATGACTTCATATTTGGATGCTATCCTATGTTATGCATAGGGAGGAGTGAAATTTATTCATCAGCTTAGAGGAGGAAACTAGAAGTCTCACTACATTTCAGGATCTGCCGTACAATGAAAACATATCTAAATACGGTGCAGAGGTAAGAGAAAGAATACTAAAAACATCAGGACAAATACTAAAGTATTGTCACAGTTCTTACTCGGACTAACTCCAGTGAAGTCAGCAGACATCTTCTCACAAACAGCAGTTCAAATAAATTCTAGGTTTGTCCCATAACTGTTAAATCCTCCCTTCATCTACCAAACAAACACCCTCTTGAAAGAAATGTGCAAAGCAAACTGTCTGCTTTTCATGGACTGCTGTTGGCATCTCTGGAAGTTTTATTTTCAATCCAAAAAAATCTAACAGTCCTTGCTAGGATAATGAACTTCTGCAAGTTTAAGAAATAAATGCCATGCAATTAAACTATATACATATTTTCTTTTCTCTCCTACCAGTGACACCGTGCACAACTGTGAGAGCATTCTGACCTGATGAATTGAATTTGTTATTTGTAAATGCAACATTTGTAAAATGCAACGTGAAACAGATTTTGAAGGAGGTCAGTTCCTTGAGTGTTGTATCATTAGTCAATGACAAGACATGCTGTGATGCATCTTCTGTATTTCTCTAATGTTTCCAATACAGCATCAATCACTCAGAACAGAAGCACCTGCAGGCAGAAAAGCAGTAAACATTATGTTTTCCCATGTTGGAAATGCAAGGCTTGGACAAACACACTGTAAGGTGGCCTACAGGAGATGAAAATGTTAGGAATACTTGTTTTCTTGTAGAGGGGTACTAAGTTGTAATTTAGGGCATTCAAGCTAAATTGACAGTCACAATCCATGTTATAAGAAGCCATCATTCCCCAAGCCACTCTTTCCAAGCCTACTGACATGACTTGAATACCTCCATGTAACTGAGAACAGGTGGGGTTCTCCAAGCCTGCCCACACCCGGCTTACTTGCAGGAACTGCTAACCCTTGGTGTTGCTCAGACGGCTCACTCCAATCCGGTCAAGAGGAACTCCAAACCGTCTTTTAGGCAGTTCAATCACTTTCCTGCAGGGGGGAAAAAAGCAAAGAAGGAGGGAGAGAACTAGGGAAAGACATCATAGGAATAATCAAAATGTTACTACATCTTTAATTCCTCCATTCATCCCACTAACAACTTATTGTTCAGACAGAACAGCTGTGCAGGAGCAGCCAAAGATGTGAGTGTTTAAAAATAAGATGCTTTACTTGACTTACAAAAGAATAGGCAGTAGTTGCACCTGTTTTACAGGCTGGCTGATATTGATCCACTATCCCTGTTTTTATGTAGCAGAAAACAAGTAACAGGTTAACTGTTTTGCATAAAAGAAAGGAGATAGACTGTATGTATAAAGGGGAGTCGTTTCAAGCATAGTATCATATACTTCAGGTGACCCATTAGCCTGGATCTTTGAAATCTCCAGGGCCAACTGGGGCTAAGATAAGCAAGGAGGTAGAAAGTATTGCACAGTAACAGAGGGGACAAAGTCAGAGGAGCCCTAGCACAATTTTCCTATGGGGTCAGCTGCAATGCACTATTCTCAAAATTGTATAGTAGCAACCCTTTGATGGGACTGAAAATGGGAGAATTTTTTGGTTTTGTTTTTTTTCCTCTATATGGTACCTTTCCTGATGATTAGATGAATGAGGGCATGAGGAAAGTGTGAAAGAAGTTCTATGCAGGAATATTACAACTTTTTTTAATACAAAAAAGAAGTTTTCCTATCTTAATTCAGCATTTTTAAGCATTTTTTCCACCAGCAGAAGTTTTATTGTAATTAATTGTGGAAACGGTGAGATTTTCTGCAGCTGAGAACAACCTCAACTTTTGCCCTTAGAAATACTTAGCAGTGAAATGCAGGTGCAAGAGAAGCCCTGGAAGATGAACCCTTTTCTCTATCTGTCCTTGTCAAGGAACATAAATAAAAATAAATTTTGTTCTGTAAGTTAGCAAAGTAACTAGCATGAGGGCATGCCATGGTGCACTTGTCTAACTCTGTGTGCTAGCACTGCCATGCTCACTCAGCCTGTGGCTTTGGGGGCTCTGCACACCCTGCCCAGGACTATCTGTCTAGTCCATGGTCTCACCTGAGCAGTCTCCTTTCCTCACACCTCTCCAGCATGGGCTGAAGCCTAGAGGCATCATTCCAGCACCAGCAGCCCATTTCACACTGCCTCTTTTCCAGAGTACTTTTCAGACGAGGTCAAGATATGGGAATTGACAGTGTATCGCGTGTGTAGGGAGCACCACACTGGTTGCGCAGGAGTGGCTACAGAACACCGCAAATGAAGGGGACCCATTTGTATAGCCCTCACTCTCCTTTCCTCAAACACCTACGTATCCAGCATTGTTGCACTAATCCATAGGGAAAGCAAAGGGAAAGCAAGCCAAGGGCTGATCCTCAGTCTGCTGCCTTAAGGGCAGCACTCTCTTCCCCCAAGGTGTAGGCACAAGCTGGTGTGGGACAGGTGGGAGACTTGGGTTGCTGGAGTCACACTGAGCCTAATGATAAAAAGGGGAATTAATTTCCCAGATTGGATTACGGGGGGGGATGGGAGGGATGGTTCTGCATCAATAGTTGTAACACCATCATGCTCTGTAGTTAAACAGAGAAGGAAATCGTAACCTCACACCAAAGAGAAAGGCTGAGCAGGCAGACAGCGCAGCAGAGCTTCCCCTCTCATGGCCATCCGAGCCACAACAGAGCAGCCACTGCTCCCTCCCCAGCCTGCCATGCCGTTTCCATCTCCCAAACCAGTTTGTGCCTATATCAGCACTTACTAGGGACAAAGTGATGTTCTGTGTTTAAAATAGCCTTTTCTAAGATTCCTGGAGTCTCTTTCTCTCTGTCTGTCTATGGATCTTTCTACATCTTCTGAAGACTCATGTTTCCTTGCATGCTTTTCCCATGCTCTCAAAGCTTTATAAGTTGATGTTGATGAGCAAGATTAGGATCTGGGCCCTCTGTAACTGGTGGGTGCCACAACAATCTGTTAAGTGGACTTACATTTGAACTGCTCCTTTCCAAAAGTTTCTGCTGTGTTGCCAGGCACTACACAGACTATTAGTTCCAGGGGCTGAATCTATAAACAGCTTTCACACTTCAAAAGTTGTTATCTGATCTCTAAAGGTAACCAACTCAGCTGGTACAGGAATGGGCTGTTAACCTACTGTGTGCATGACAGTCCTCTGTTTTACTCCTCTAAGTGCACCAGGCTCTGCCTATTTCCACCTAAAGGTACAGCCTTTCTACTGTTTCATAGCACTCATCTGATCTGCAGTCTGTGCTGATGGTAGCATCTGACTACCAATGCAGAGATCAGGGCAGCTCAGATGGTTCTAATAAACAAGTCAATCCCAAACTAAAAAGCTAATTAGCTCCCCCAAACTCAATGCAAAACTGCAAAATGTGCTGATGACGCTAGGAAAGAAGGAATTTTGTGCAGTGTGCCACTTATTTGCATGAGCTTATTATTCTGTCACAAGCTGTTAGAAAACTTGGACAATTTCCACCATAATTTCCCTTTTTCATGGTTTTTTTCCTTGTACTGCACATAGAATGAAAAAAGATTTTCACCCAAAAAGCATGAGACAAATCGGAATACCATGTACTTTTGCAAAAAAAAGGCACTGCAGCTTCAAAAATTACCTTCTATTTCTTCCCCTGGAAAGGGAAAACATGCTAAAAAGCAAACAAAGGATGAGCTGATTCTCATCTCTTGAAGAGATATACAGAACAGAATAGTTCTACTCAAGGTTTTAAGAATTTCATATTTTATCACTTTTGGCTGCAGTCAAAAAGTCCTAGTAGCAGACTGGGTGGATAAATGGGAAAACAACAAGAAAATATTGCAAAACTCTGTTTGAAAAAAAATACTTGTAATGTTGACTGGCTCTTGTGAATATTTTCCGCTTCCAGATTAAGCTTTAAGCATGTTATTAAATATTTCGTGGCACTGGGGATTCCATCCAAAAGAAGACAGTTACCAGAAGAAGGGAATAAGACAGCTAAGCTCTTTCAGATATAGCAAACAGCTCCTTGAGCTTTGCCCCAAACTCACTGGCTTTCCCCAGCCATATCAAGAGTCATTGCTTAACTCTGTTATAAACATGCTATCTTCAAACGTGTACTGTGAAGGTATTACTGTACTGCTGTATTGATTAAATCCTGGCTTATCATAAGTTGATCAAGGTCTTGAAGCTCATACTATTAACTGTCTGCCCATTTTCACAATATGTTCTTCATCTTGCTATTCAAGACGTGCACACCACCATACTTTCTCTTCACTAGGAACACCTAGTCCTGCCCCCTCTGCTTTTGAACCTCAGGCATATTTTTGCTTTAAATAAACTCAAGATCAAAAAGGCAGTTTCAAACTGAACGTTAGTTCACATCAGTGGAAAGAAATGTACTAAAAAAAATGCATATGTTTGAAATGTTTTTTGTCAGTTGTATGGCACTGTGGGGATAAATGAACTAGTGCATGTATTATTCATCACAGCTGAAGGATTACACACCGTGCAACCAGAATGGTTTCTGTAGAGATTCTGATCAGAGGCACCTCACAACTGACCAGTAAAAATGCTGGTGGCTAAAGCTAACCCATCGGTATCCAGGACACCTACCAACAGCCTTCTTCCAACTTTATCACTGATAGGAGCATGTAAGAATTTACCTCTGCTTGCCTTTAGCATCCACAGATGTCAAAGAAATCCTGTCAATCGGGGAGCCAAATCCTGGGAAGCTTCTTTTCTTCTTGGTCTCAGTCACCTCATTCTCCAGAGACACCAGCTCATCAAGAAGGAATAGTTTGGCTCCCAGGTTGGTGGCTGACTTCTCTTCACTGGCAATAGGACGTGCTCCCATGCCCAGAGCAGCAGAAGGCTCCAAAGGCTGCAAAAGAAAGGGGTTATGTTTTCTTGCTGCTCAAGTTCCAGAAAAACCATTTCAACCAGCATCACAGCAGCAGTCTTATAAATACATAATCACCAGGATACTAAATCTGGGCCAATGTTTTACAACAAAGTTCCTTCTGTGAAACGTGGCCATTTTCCACCCACAGGAGTTTGCCATAAAAGGTTGGGATTTTTTTTTTTTATGGAATTGAACTCACCTTCATTATTATTGCAAGAATTATCAAAATTTATTCCTTCACAAAGCCTGTTTTTGCAGGCCAGCCCACTACCCCTGTCTCAGCAGTGTGATTAGTATCACTTACAGCATGAGCTGAGTAATTTGATCCTGATATTCTTCAGAAAAATGATTTTAATTTTTTAAATGAATGCTAATAAATAGTAATGAAAACTTATATAGAACTTTTCATCCAAAGCTGACAAACAATTAGTTGTTATGCAAAAAATATCCCAAGATAAACTTGCTCAGCACTGACATTCAAAGAATTTATGCAGTAACATTACATGGGGAAGAGGAAAGGAAAGAACAGTAATTTTGACTGAGAATTTTGAACCTCAGCTATGACATTAGGCTTAACATCTTTTCAAAACCAACCTCTACTTCACTATGTGGAACAGCTGAGAATATTGGGGTCTATCAAGAGATAAATTAAACAAATCAAAGTAAATATTTGCTTTGCATATAACAGAAAAATATAGGGCAGCAGCTAGTCTATGAAAGCAGGTGTCAAGCTCAAATCATTCTCTCTTCAGATGAAATGTTTGCCCTCTTGCTCCGCTTGATCTTCATGGAATTAGATAAAAATTTCTAACCAAAAGTTTTATTATATGCCTTGAGGCGGATTTTCCTCTCTCTTTAAAAGCACACCACTATCTTTCTTATTCATACACTGGTGGTTTAGTACAAATGTAAAGGCAGCCATCATGTGGATGATGTAATATGCTTGTATTTACTGTGGTCCACACCATAGTTGTGGTGATAACATTTCCCACTACTGATGGGTGGCATAACCGATGATGGAGTGTATAAAACTGTGATCTTTATATAAGGAGGAACACATGACCACAATGATCACACAAACGATGTAGCACTGTTAATACTTTTGTAAAGGATTTAATATTGTCCTCTGACTTTACTTTTTATGAGCCTCAAGTGCACTGAGCAATCCTTTCTGTTCCCTTTCAGGGTTATAAAACTTTCATAAAAGTTTGCAACAAAATTATGCCTTTAAAAAAGACTGAACTCTCCCTGCTGGTTGGTGGGGATAAATACCTACAACACTTGAAACTAGAAGGCAAAAAATAGCCTCTGCTCTTGACTACTTTGTGCAGTCCCACTTACTTGGTCTTAAAAAGGATATAATAGAATTGTAAAAAGTAAAGAGACAGCTAAAATGATAATCAGAAGTAGACAACAGTTTTCTTTCTGAACCACTGAACAAAGCACAACTTCACAGATAAGCAGAGATAACTGTGGGAATGGGAGTACAGTGGAGGGTTTACAGTCTTACGAACAGCAAAGAGGTGAATAAAGACTAGTAATATTTTCCTCAAGAAAAAGAGCTCCCCAGTCCCCCCAATGAGGTCACAAGATGGTGGATTTAAAAGAAATATAATGAGCTACTTTTTAAACACAGCACAGATTAAGTGGAATGCATTGCCAAAGGACGTCATGGATACCAAGATTTTAAACTGTTTCAAAGACAAGTTCAGGCCCATCAGCAGCTAAAACAAGCCCTGGTCCAGCACAAGTCTCTGGATCTGGAAGATGTTCTGTTCTTACATTCTTTTCACAAAAATCTGTTATTGACAGAGATGGGACACCAGGTCTCTGTTGCAGCAGAACAGCAGCTGCTGCAGCACTGATGTGGGGAGTGGTTCCCCCAAGCCCTGTTTCTATAACAAATATTTTGTATAATCAGGGCATGCTCACTTGAAGACAGAGAGCAAGGTGGAAGGATCCATCAGTATTCTTCAGTATGCATTTAACTTCTAAGCTGATCTCAAAAACATAAGTAAAGACCCTACAGCCAAACAGTGCTACTTTGATTAAATTTTTAGATCCTTGGTGTGTTTACGACATGAAACCGTTACATAAATACCTTTCCTGCCAGATCTGTTTTATGTCAAGATGACATGAAAATAAGAATGCAGTAGAAGTATTTTCAGGTGCAACCTCTGCAGATCGTACTGGATGAAATGTGAGACGGTTTTCCCATTTCATTCACTGCTTTCCTTTGCAAGCTTAGGCAAGTTACTTTGCCTCTTCCTTCTCCTTGTCTCTTCTGTCTCCTTTAATTTTCAACTTTTGTGCAGGTGGTCTTCTCTCAGGGATCTCCTTATGACTTCTGAAAGCTGCAGACTTCTCATGCTATTATTTGTCTT
>VZTL01076873.1:0-24064 GCA_013400535.1 Scopus umbretta | reverse complement strand
ACAGCTCTTCACACTGTATCGATTCCTTTATGTAGAGGGCAATGCCTCCACCCCTCCTTCCTCGCCTGTCCCTTCTGAACAGCCGGTGGCCATCAATAGCCACATTCCAGTCATGGGATTCGTCCCATCAAGTTTCAGTAATGGCAATCAGGTCATAGCTTTCTAGCAGCATGGTAGCTTCCAACTCCCGTTTGTTTCCCATGCTATGTGCATTCATGTAGAAGCATTTCATCTGGGCTGTTGACCATGTTGCCTTCTTAGTGGAACACCCTTTGTTTCCCTTGAGGTGTTTCATGGAAGTTTCCTTGTTGGCTGCTGCTACCTCAGGAGCCCCCAGCTCATCTCCGCCAGACTTCGATTGTGCTGCAGTGTCCCCAGCACGCCTCTGGGTGAATGAAAACTATATACCTCCATACCCTGAAGTATTATTAATGAAAAGGTAAACAACCTGCCTGTAGTCGAAGTAACTAGACCTGTGACAAACACAACTACTTTATTACATCTCTGCTTCTTTCGCTTCATAAGTACTTCGTAAACTTTGAAGTGAAAACCTGCTCAGGTGTTGCTGGAGGGCTTTTTAGTTTGCTCTAGAAGATTTAATAGAGTGTGTGGATAACACTCTTCTCTTGAGGGAGTACACAATGCCAAAGAAGATTTCCTGGATAGTGTAGAACTTTTCTAAGAGCTAGAAAGGGGCCTCTTGCTCATCTCCCAGGTGACTGCTGGATGTAAGGAGGTGAAACATTGCCAAACTGGGTAAAAGGGAACAAAAACTTGCTTGAAATTGTCCCCTGCTCCATTTTCATACTATATATGATGACATAAGTTACTGTAAGGGAGAATTAAGTACTAAAAGTACTTTTTGCACCAAGGTCTGTGATAGTCATCCAATAGCATATTATACTCATGAATCCACTTACATAAACCTTAATGATTAAGCTTACACTTCTATACTAATTTAAGGGGAGATCTGTGAATTGAACTGAGGGAAGACCTTGGCTTACAGAGCTTGGTGTTTGTAAAATTAAAAAATTAAATCTTTCTGATACCAATATCCTGCAGCAGTTGAAAGACTGAACAGAAGTATGGATTTCTTGGAGAATTTTTCTTCCTGTTTATTTGTGTTAAGAACTGAACCAGTGAGCTATGAGTTTTGCAGAAGACTGGTGTCTGTAGCCAAGTGGCTTGCTGCTCTCTGTAAGCAAGCTTGTTAAAAAGTAAAATATTTAATATCTTTGAAAACAGTGACAATTCATGTCAGGAGAACATGTTTGGAAGGTCCTTGAACTAGCTCTACACATTACCATTGCAGTCTCAGAAAAAACTGGTATTCTGCATAAAGTAGCTGAATTTTGTAGAACATGGTATGCCTGTTTTTACAGTCCTTGATAAACACTGGAGAAAATTAATGAAAACCAAGCTATTATCAGACAGTAATAATCTTATTACTGTCTTCTGGAAAAATGCATTTTAAAAAACCCCATGGAACAACATTTTAAAATCAATGGTGCTACTTCTGCTGTTAAGTCAGTGGATACTGTATGTGCCAAAATTCACAGTGACATAAGACTTTCCAACGTAAGCGTCCTCCCTATTACATCTAACTCGTTTCAGCCAAAATTTAAAAATAACATAAAAACTTTACTACATTTTGGTTCCAGTCTGGAAAATGTAAGGGGCTGATGGAAGAAGACTACAGTCTTATGTTTCTGAAACTAATTAAAGGCATCAAGAAGTTCTCATACCTGCATAGTATGATGTTTCTCTTGCTCTTTTCTGCCTTTTATCACCTGGTATGGATTTGAATAATGCAGACTGTCACAGAACAACAGCTAGAAGCTTACCATTCATTATTACCCTCTGCTGCCACAGCGAATTCTAGAAATTTGGGAAATATTTTAATTAAAATCCAAGATTTTAATAGGGGATAACTACAAAATTATACAGAATGAGCCCCAAAGACTATGGATTAAATAAGTGTGATTTGAACAAAGCAGCTTGAAGTACAGCAGTAGACAGCATGGTTAGACATAAATGATTGATTGTTTCGGGTCATGATTTCCAACATAAGTTTCTGTTACCAACAGTTTATGCATTGGCAGTGACAACCTGTTCTGGCTTAGAACTTGGCATAAAAGAACTAGCAGTTTTTTAAATTTTAAAGACTGCCAGTAAATAGATCTTTTCAACAGGAATTGTAAAATTTGAATGTGTTTTTTGAAAAAGTGATTTAACAAAATACACTACAGCACAGAACAGCTGTATTTACGTTTTGCACTTTCTTTGGCTCAAAGCCTATTGAAAATATATCTGCTGTAATACCAGGCAAGCAGTGGCTTAAGGTAAGCCCTACATCTCATGATATGTCACCTGTGGGAGCACACTTGGAAAACAGTCCAGGTTTCTCACACTGCACTTCTGAGTGGAGCTGCAGCATGCAGTCCCCCTTGAGGCTGGTTGCAGAGGCACGGACTCCATCTCCTCAGCCTTCCAGTTGTGTTTGTAACACAAGCCGTTTCCTGGGGCATGTCAAAGTCCCTTCACTGTGGATACCTGTGACTGACTAGCTAGCTGAAGGGCTTTAAAAACATCAACTTCAAACAATGTTTTACTTATCTTTCAGAGGTACAAAGCTGAGTACAGCAGAGTAAACACGGTAAAAGCCTTACAGGCCTTGGCTTTAACAGTTTTCTTTGCCTGCTCTTCTAAGTTGCTGTCAGCTTACTGACCTTCATCCCTCTATTCAGCCTGTCCTTCTGCAACAGGCTGCACACAGAATCACAGAATACCAGGTTGGAAGGGACCCCAAGGACCATCTGGTCCAACCTTTCTAGGCAGGAGCTCAGTCTAGACAAGATGGCTCAGCACCCTGTCCAACTGAGTCTGAAAATTGTCCAGTGTAGTGGAGTCAACCACTTCCCTGGGGAGATTATTCCAATGGTTGACTGTTCTCATTGTGAAAAATTTTCCTCTCATGTCCAGTTGGAATCTCCCCAAGAGTAATCTGTAACCATTACCCCTTGTCCTCTCCATGTGACTCCTTGTAAAACAGGAGTCTCCATCTTCTTTATAACTACCCTTTAAGTACTGGTACATGGTGATGAGATCACCTCTAAGCCTCCTTTTCTCAAGGTGAAGAGACCCAGTTCTCTCAGCCTTTCCTCATATGGCAGGCTTCCCAGTCCTTTGATCATCTTGGTGGCCCTTCTCTGGATGCCCTCCAGCCTGTCCATATCTTTTTTGTTGCACATCACAGTGTTTGTCTTGGTCAACCTGTTAGATTTCAGTAACTTCTCCTGCAGAAACCCAGTGCTGCTTAGGTGGGTAAAACTCCCATTGTGTTGAAGGACAATTCCATCAAAAAGCTAGTAAAATAGCATGGCATAAGCTAATTAATACTACTGATGAGAATAAAGACTCCTCTTTATACCATCTTCCTGTCTTCATTTCCAGTAACCTCTTTAATTTCCAGAGAATGTGATATTAATACAGAACTGCAACATGTATAACACAACATACAAAAGAACCATCTAAGTTTTCAAAGTGTGTTTGTTCATTTGTTTTAAGGAAAGTTCTATCAATTCTAGTTTCACTTTCAAATTGATGGCATGATATGATATATTGTCTGAAACCTGGGTACCAATGCTACAAAATTGTCACTGGTCAAAATAGAGCACTCCTCATGGAGAGTGAACAGGAGGGAACAGGTTTATGCCTGAGCCCTTACTTTCCGTTTTCTGAATTTCCATTTTATCCACTGACCATTAAGAACAGTAATTGATTATATCCTCATCTACTTCAGGCAGTTAGCTCTTTGTAAATAAAAGTGACTTAATTGTTATTTGAGAATAGTAAGTGAGAAAGTAAAGACAGCCAGTCATATCTTTACCTACGGTCTGTGCATAGAATTCTTTCCCACACTGGCAGCTCAGTAGGTGTGCCCAGTAGCTGTTGTACTTGATTAGATTTGCTTGATTTACAAGTAAAAATTTTTCAGCCTACTGCAAAAACTATGCAGATTCATGCTGGGCTCTCTGAGTCATGCTGTATTCATCTATTAAAATGAACAATAAAAAAAATTCATTTGAACATATGACCAAAATTAATAACAAATGAAAAAAAAAATCACTTATGCCTAATTCTATAGTGTCTACAACTATACATTTACAATTATGTTACTTATCAGGATCACTATTAAGAGTAGAGTTCTAGAATTCCAATACAAAGAAGGGCTTAAATAAGTTTAAGAGAAACATAATGTCCAAATGTTTTGGAATATATCATATGATCTTTACTTCAATAGAGATGGTGAAGTCATATTTTACATCTTGCTTTTTCTTTAAAAAAATCTAAAAAAAAAAAAATCTATGAAAGCCAGCAGCATCTTTTTCTTTGGTAGCATCTAAATAGCATTGTTGCAAAAAGAAACAAACACATTATTTTCCTAACTCTTCTAATTATATTCTTTATCCGGACATTGGAACAAATCTTGAGCTATCATAAATATCTGAAGTCTTGCAAAAAGTCAAGTAAGCTGTGACCATGTCAGGATTTCACTTTATACATTTACTTGCTTTCCTGCTATCTGGATTTTTTTGCTGTCCCTGGGACCATTAATCTGTGTTCATAGCTTTGAATAGCTTCAGAGTTCTTGAGGTGACTGTGTTCTGTCAACAAGAAGCTCTGTCTCTGTCCCCATTTGTCTTTGCCAAGCCCATCTCAGGAAGTGAGAACAATGTCAAAAAACCCAGAGGGGATAAAAACCTAAATGTGCTGAAAGTATTTATTACAGCCTTTCATTTAAACACTGGAAAATATTAGCAGAGCTCACTCTGGAAGGCCTGAAGTAGAGGAAGGTCCATTCAAAATCCTCAGGGCTACACAGCACTCAGGCAGAGCTGGAGTCAGAACCGGGAATTTCTTGGCTCCTGCCCTCAAATTTAGACTCTTGGAATGCAGTTGTTATTTCTGGTGGATGGGGCACTAACAAGATTGTCTAAGGAGGTCTACCAGACCAAATAGAAGGCATACTTGATGGTATGGGATTAAACCTTTGTCCTAGTCAGCTCATTTGATATATATTTCTTTGCAGAACTGAGGCTTAAGGAGGAAACTAAATGCAGGGAATGTAAGCGCATTGTGAATCAGTGTTATATGTGATACAGAGCAAGCAGTTTGCTTCAGTATGTACCAGCATCAATGGCTAAACTTGTGGGTGCCACTGAGTATTTTTGGGCTCCATCCCATTCACATTTCAACTCTTGATGTCTAGGTAGTAGAGGCAAGGGATGCTAGAATTTGTGTTTGGTTTCTTATCCAAATATATCACTATAGATAGATGGTTTACTGTACAAAAGAGATTTACACATAAAATGGAGGAATAGATGTGCAGCTTGGCTTTGCTTGGAAGTGACCTAATTTGAGAGTAGGATGGGAAGCGTGAGTAAGCAAAGAAAGGAAGCACGTCTTTTGGATGGGCATCACTTTTAACCCTAGTAAATTATATTGTAGATGCACAATCCTTGAACTTGTCAAATATATTTAAGCATGGCAGTTTTCATATCAGGTTCTTGGGATAATTAATGTAATTCTACTACTTAGTTCCCTGACCGAACTGCTTTATTAATATATGAGTTTTAGGCATTCAAGAGAAGCAAACTGAAGACAGGTTTGGTTATGTTTCTGCTTTCTGGTTAAGTTTACTGCTTTGCATTTGTTTCAAGAATCAGTTATAGAATCACTTGTTACTATGTGTCTTTAAACCTTTTTATTTAAGAAATAATGCATGTGAAAAGCACACAAATGTTTCAAAGTTTCTTTCAGCACGCAAAATATTGGGATGTACCTTTTTTGAAAAGATCTTAAAAAAAGAGTATCATTTCATAGAACATTATCTCTTATAGTAGCAGCCATGTTCTTTGTCCACCACCATGTCCTGTTGCTGACATTAGGCAACCATCACTAGGAAGAGATGTGGACAAACCAGGTTTTGATGATACTCTCCATGAACTTGCTGCCCACAGTGACTTGTGGCATTTCTTATTTTTTTGCAGTAGCTTCTTGCCTTGAGAATGAGATAAGGATCAGGAACCAAACTCTTGCTTCTTCCTTAGGAGTTCACAGCGTTGCTATTAAAATGTCAGATGATAGAACCTGCAGACAGGGGACCAAAGAGATGCTTTCTGTATACTTACTGAGATTAACAAAGCTTCTGGATAAGCTCTCCAGGTTTGCTCTGTGGCTGGTTTTGGTTGAGGGTTTTTTGTGTGTGGTTTTTTTTGTTGTTGTTTGGGTTTTTTTATTTTCAATTGTTGAAAGCCTTATTTGTGCAAGGACTCATGGCCATGCTCTGATGTATTTGTGAGTCTTTGGAGAATCAGAGATTGAGTGGGGTTTTTTTGGTTTTGTTTTTTTTTCTTTTCAGCAACCACCTATTTCTTGGTAACTTGGTAATACTCCACAGAGTGTTTATGCATTTCTGTACGATATATACCCCATACTATAACAGGGTTGAAAAGATTACACTCTTGGATTGGAAACATAATTTGTCTTAGTATCTGCATGCTGGCACTTTTTCTAGTCACTATGGTTCATTTATTTATTTTTTCTTCTAGAATGGTTGCCTGGGGAAAACAGCACTGCTGTGTTGGCAGAATACAGGACATTTTCTTGAAATTCAGGATTGTTCTAGCAGTCCTTTTACTTCATTTATTCCTGGCTACAGCAGACAAAGGTAAGACAATTTTTTCCTGATTTACCTACTGTTGGTGTTCCAAAAAAAATAGCATTAGTCTTTCTGTCTCTTTGGCCAAGAGACAGAAAAGTTGAACATACTCCTGATTCAGAATTGGCCTGATGAAAGCTGGTGCTCTGGTTGGTTGAGAAGATTGATCACATACCTCTTCTGGAGGGTACATAAAAGATTTGCATACACTGATAAATAAATGTCTCCTTAAAGGTGTCAGTAATGTGTTCTCTTGCACTGACTGAGCATCTACCAGGTTGTTTCATTTTTCTGTAGTTCCATTTCATGTCCCATAGGAGTTTTTCTTAGTTTGGATTTATTTTGTTGCTGATGGGTGCACCATAAAGCAAGTAATCATGATAGTGATTGTGTGATTGGAATGTGCATTTTTCCACAAAATAGGCCTTGGCTCCAAAGAGCTTACATCTACAGCCACAAAAGCCTGTACTTTCCTGTAGTTAGACAATGGAGGACATGAAGCACCTACAAGAACTTAACAGTTATGATCAAGTTTCAGTGTTTGGAGCATTCCCTGGCACTACCTGTTTTACCAGCATTGACAGAGCTTGTTTTCACCAGTAAATTTACTGTTAGCACCTAAAATTCTATTTACTGTCACAGTTGAACTCCAGGTTGCCACCCTCTCAATGCCTCAGTAGATTTGAGATTCACAGACCAGATGTCGCTGCAAGTAAATGCCCTGGTAGAGAACAGGGAATGGGGCTGGATGGGATTAAATTTAAATTAAACTGGTGGCTCTAAAACATTTCCTGAAAGTTACCTAAACTCATTCTCTTCTAGAATATGGCTATTTTCTACCTTTCTTCCTGAAACTCTGCCAGTATGCAGCAGAGGATTTAAGAGTCTCAGGGCTAGAAAAAAATGGCATGGAGAAGCATGATCTTGTTCAGAGAAGGAGGATACAAGGCTGGGACATGAGGAGGCAATAAGGGCTATAGTCCCGTCTTCTAGCTCTGTTTCTGTATTTTATCCAGTATCTGTTAAACGCAAAATACTGGTGCAGTCCTGGCAATAGGAACCAGGATCTGTGATTCTCTTTTTGCCTCCCACTTGTTGTTTGAGTGCTGCCTTAGAGAGCTACATGGTCATCCTTTGTCTTGTGCATGAGTTTTACTTCAAAGCTTTCATGAGCAGCTAGGATTTATTGACTGCCTCCAAATTTGCTGCTTCCCCACCACAAAAAAAAGCAAAAGAGAAAGATACAAGGTTGTTTCTTCATGTGTTGTTTTGAAAACTGCTAGGTAAATGCCTAGGAACAGTACTATATGGAAGAATAACATTCATATAGAAGATCCTTTTAAAAACTAAATCATTTTACAAATCACCTTTTCTTTATTTAGATCAGGAGGATTTCCTAGGTCAGTATAAAGCCGTCTTTAAGACTGCATGTGAAGATCCTTGGATTATGTCACCAAGAATTTCTCTGCATCCCTTGAAAGAACTCATTGTCTGTGTGCACCTCAAGCTATATTCCTCAAATAGTCCCTGGACAGCATATGTGTACAATCAAGAAACACCTCACTCCAATCTCTCTGCAAATAAGTATAATCTTGGACTTACAGGAGATCATGGTAAATTGAGGATATGGTTGTTTGGAAATCAAATAAATACAACGGCAAGACTTCATGAAAACACTTGGAACCAAGTATGTGTCCAGTGGAAGGGTGAAGATGAGGAGATGAAGGTATTCATAAATGGAACAAAAACAATAAACAAAAAACTAACTGGGAAAGTTAATTTCCCTGGAAAAGGGCAGTTCTTACTTGGTTGTTCAAAGCTGCCAGGTACAGCTACGTCACCTAACCTGGGTATGACTGGGGAGCTGTACATGTTCAGAATGTGGGATAAAGCAAATATAGAGCAATCTCTGCGCTGTGAAGATAGTGGTGTTATACGCTGGAGAAAGGAGGATTGGGTCTATAATAAGACAATAGAAGAAGATAACTCTTTGCCATGTGGTAAGTACCACTGCACCCCTGTTTTTAAAATAGTAGTTTTGTCAAAAGTTTATCTGAATGTGTCTAACATTTCCAGATTTTACAAAGTCTTTGTCTACTAGTCATTTCTAGCTAAATGCTTAATGTGAGGATCTGCAGCTTTTGCCAGCTTTTACCCAAATGTGAGAAGCATAGCAGCAGTCCTTTAAAGACTTTCAGCTTGCTTCAACTTTTGTGTCTGTCTACTGTCCATGTAATGGTAATGAGAGCAGGATGCAGCCAACCAAAACTCCTTGGAGTATTGGAGTTTTCTATCTGTGTAATCTTAAAATAATTAATTTACACACCTGTTCAGGGAATAAATACAGAGGAAAGCATTGCTGGTCCTCATTCGGCACATTTGCTGGGCTAGAACTTGAATGAGTGCAACTTTCCACTGCTTCACTGGCACATTACACTATCTTTAGCTGGTATGGTCTATGTTTGTAAGGATTACTGGAGGCTCTGATTTCTTCTTGTTTCTATATCAGTAATGTATTCCTTTATTAAAATGGCTAAATGGTTTCTCACATATTTCTCAAAATTCCTCTCTGCCCTGAAAAAGAACCATAAAAAGCTTTACAACAAAACAAAACAAGATTTTATTTTCAGAGAAATTGAGTTTTAATATAGTTGAAATTGAGTTAAAGCGAGAGAATAATCTTTCTAGCTTTTGCTATCATATCTGTTGACAAGAAAGACAAACTCAAATAAAGCTCAGGTGGGATCCAATTTATCAACCACAGGAAATGGTATTACCTCCTAAGACCTTCAGAGATTTTAAGGTGACTAGCTCAATTGGTTCCTGAAATTCTTATATAGCATAGGCACTTAAGTTAAACTGTGGCACCAATCTTAGTCTTTATCACCTTTATCCTTAAAAACTGTATCTATTTTGTGCAGACTGAAAAATATCATTTAGATATGTAATATTATAATCACTGTCTGACTGGGTAGATTAAAAGTGTCTTAGTATTAAGTGTCTTAGTAAGGGCATTAAAATAAGGTGACCAGATTTCTTTTTCTGGGAGAGAAGGAAATATGTCTGACAAACCAGGACTCAAGGAGAATGCATCTAACACTAGGTCATAATGAATGAAATGCCTCTGCTGGCCTGATGCTATAGTTGGGAGCGCATCTTCTCTGTTGGGTTGTGTGATTTGGGAGAGAAGCTGAAGAAAGGATGTCTGTCTTTTGCTTATGTGTGACTGTGTTTGAAGGAATAGAGTCCTAGGCTGAAAGGGGGAACATTCTGGCAACCAGACAAAAGTTTGGTACAAAGAAAGTCTGAGAGAGATCTACCTGGATAGTGGGATAAATCCTGGTCAGAGTGGAGTATCTTGTTATCTTTCACTGAGGCACAGAAAGGACAACCTTGTTTTCAGTTCCAGCACTTTCTGCCCTGAATATAGAGCATCCTTGAGCATCATGGGGCAGCTTCATTAAGCAATGCCCAACTACAGACACAGCTGATTAATGATTTTAGAATTAGTGATTTAGGAGCTTGTGGAATCCTTTTGTCTAACTGCAAGAGCTCTCTAGTGAGTGTGTAAGATACATGGTTTCCAAAGCTCTGTTACTTAGCCAAATTGAACTTTAATTATGCTGACAGAGCTTTGTTTCAGTACAGAGGCCATCTCTACTGCCAAATATAAGTTATCTCCTCTAGATAAGTTGGAAGAATAACAGCTTTTTGAAGAAAAGTTCACTGGATTTTTTTTTTTAGCAGTTTATTTGCCTGTTTTCAGGAATAGACGCGTTTTAGCTGATTGCCCTCCCCCTCCAAGTCAGCCTGTGAAAGGCATATATTTAGCAAATATCAGTCCAACAATTAAACAAAACCAAAACATTGTCAGTAGGAGCATATTACAGTCAGTGTCAGGCAATTTTAATTGATGCAGTCTGATTTCTTTCTGTAAGTTCCTCTGTACACCTGTGTAAAAATTATCTGATTTGGGGGGCTTCTCTATTTTCTGTTAAAGCAGCAAGACTTTGCGTAGCAAGTCTTCAGAAAGATATGATTTTGCATCTGCAAAGAACATAATTGGCAATGGGCTACAGCTTGGGAAAGGGCTATGCCTCCCGTGTAGGCACAAAAGGTGGAAAGGAAGTGGTTCATTACAGTCATAATTGTACTGGAGGACAAGTTTCTGATATTTTTTTATGACTCGGTTGGCATTTTGTGCCTACATAAAACCGCAATTTGTAAAATATTCAGTCAAAGGTTACCATGATTTCTGTGATTTCTCCTTTGCTTCACTGCTCAAAATCTTTGTGTGGTGTAAGCCATTATCTAATTGGTGTCTCATAGGCAGTGATGCATACCATTAATAAGTCTAGATTTACTTAATGTGACATTATTAATTTGTTTTGTTACCTCCTTTTCCTACCTGTATTTTTGTTGACTCTTTAGGTTCTTTCCCTTTTGGTTTTATTATTTATTTTCATAATAATTATTCAGATTGCCAAAAATGTATTCTGTTTTTTCTTAACCATGTCTAATAAGGACCCCGATTCTGGTAAGATTTACACACATGCTCAGCACTTAAAGGTATGCTCAACTTTAACCAAGTAGTTTGCTCCCCAGAAGTGGATGGGATTACCTTTGCAGTAGCTATGTATCTTATGCATCTGAAGATTTGCAAGAAAGGACATACCTGACTGCTTCCCAGTTTGTGATGAAGGCTGATCGCATTTCTTGGACTAATAGAACTTAGCAATAGAAAACTTTTAGCTCTGAGTTAAAGATGCAACTCTTGCTTCTTCCAGTCACACAGTCTTCTGGTTCTCATCTGCTTGGTGTAGCCCGTGCATGCTGAGCAGGTGTAAATACTGCAGGTAGGGCCAAAGAAGGAAGGAGGCCCCACACATTGTGCGTCATTAACCTTCCACTTACATTCCTCAGGTTCCTTTGATAATTCCCCTTTTGCTGAGAATGAGAAGTAGCCTAACAGCTGTGATATGGAGAAAGAGTGCCACAGATTGAATGCATTTCACTTTAAAGATCATCTCCTGATATTTAAAAATATGTAAGTGAAGAAAGATGTGCTCACTGTTCCAAATGCCAACTTTGGAAAATTTCTTTATCTTGTTGCTTGATGAATGATTCTTATTTCACTGCATACTTTAATGTGGTCAGTGTAAGTGATATCACTATTGTCTCTGCCTAATCCAAGAAAAGAGTGCACTAAGTAATATAAAGCTCTGGGTGATTTAAGAGAATACAAAGGCACAAGAAAATAGGTGAGTTTAAAATGCTACATGCTTGAAAAGAAACTTTAGTCATCTGTGAGCACCAGCTCTTCAGTTGTCATTTTGACATGGCATATTTCCAAGTTGCCTTTAATAATAACTTGACAACTGGAAGAAATGCACTGTTTAAACATTAATCATTTCAGTTACACATTAAACAGTAACATTCTTAATCCAAATATAAATATCCAAACTGTTACACTGTGCCTTTATGCAAGGAGAACAGAGATGACAGGATATCTTCTACAAATTTCAAAGAATAAATAAAATAGATGATTTATGGCATAACAGTAAATAGTATCACTGACAGTAAAGCACTGTCAGCTCATTTGTGGTATTAGTGCCCTAACTTTTAGCAGGAGTCCAGTGCCTGTTGCTTTTGGTTGCATGTTTTTGCATAAATACAATTCAGTGTTTATATTTGGGCATTTTAGATTTTTCTAAACTGTCCTGTCCAACCTTCAAGATTAAGGTGTTGCCCCCTCTTTCCATGTATCCTTTTGACTCCCAATATTGCTGAGCCTGCCACTGGTGTTGCTGGAGGAGGTTTCCAGGCTTGTGGGATCAAAGCAGTTTAATGCTGATGGGAGAACTGGGAAGTGACCAGTGCCCCGTGTGACTGTCTTGCCTTCGCATGCTGAAGGAAGAGGAAAACTTCAGTTTGGGCTCTTCTAGTTTGCAGGTGTGGGCAATAGGAGGTATGATTTAGGCTCATGTAATCCCTTTTAAAGATTTCCGAAGCCGTGTGCACTTCTGATGACCGGATCAGCATTCCTGGAAGGGAGGGTGGAGACCCAAGGCTTTACCACCTCAGGCAGAAGGTGGAAATGTAGCTGCCACTCATTCATTCTGCATCCCAGTCTGTTGGGTACCAAACTTAGGGCCGTACTGTTAAGTTTACTGAGCGGGTCACAAAAGCTGGAGATTAAAAAATAAATTGCTTGCCCCGATACTATTTTCCTTCTAAAACTGTAAGGACAGAATAAGACAGAAACCTCTAGAAGCTCTTAAAGGAAGTAAATGTGATGGAAAGGGGGGAATACCTAACTCTGGAGTGCCTATTTGATGAGTCATGTACGATACTTTGCACCTCTTAACAGAATGCATGTTTGACCTTCCCTTTCTTCGCTCTCATTGCCTCCCTCTTCTGTGATATCAAAGGAAGTAGCTTTTTGGAAATCAGCCTGCCAGAGAAGAGATGATTTGATTCACCTCAGTATCTGATGTACAGCTTTATACAAACAGATAAAAACTGCATTTATAACCTAATTTCCTAAAAACCTGTGTAACATCAAAGCTGAGTTAAAAATATTGCACCTAAATTTTCTGTTAAGGATACTAAAATGAGCTGGCCAAAGTGACAGAGCCTGATGTGAACAAGCACTTTCATTGTTTTCTCACATTTACTTCCATCCAGTAGCCAGTGATAATTCATCCTTTCTTTCATGGTGCCACCGCTAAGAGTCAGAGCAGACATGAGGTGTCATGAGAGGCACTAAAACATAAAATTAAGATTGCGCTTAGTTTTATCCTACAAACCTATACAATATGCCTCAAAATCTAACTTACAGAAAAAGTTGATATGGGCTAATATCTACAGTGGAACAGCTGGGGAGGATTTTTACATGTTACTGTTATTAATGCCTTGTGTAATAGGAGGGTTCGTTTTGGCAGAATGTTTATCCAGCTGAAAGGTTTATCAAATGTTAAAGAGACCCAATCTCTTAACAGAAAATATGGATTTAATTTTGATTATGAGAATTAAATGTTATATTTTTGGTGCCTATTTCTGTAAATAGATGGATTTTAGAACAGCCACTTCAGCCCCTGTGATGGGTGCTGCGGCCACTTCAGCCCCTGTGACGGACGGGCACTGTGGCCACTTCAGCCCCACGTTGGTTGCCAAAAAAGGACTGTTGTGGTTTAACCCCAGTCGGCAACTAAGCACCACACAGCCGCTTGCTCACCCTCCCCCCCGATGATGGGATGGGGGACAGAATCGGGGAAAAAAAAGTGAAACCCAAGGGGTTGAGATAAAGGCAGTTTAATAGGATAGCAGAGAAAGAGAAAATAATAATAATAATGATAAAAGAATATACAAGACAAGTGATGCACAATGCAATTGCTCACCACCCACTGACTGATGCCCAGCCCGGCCCCGAGCAGCGATCGCTGCCCCCTGGCCAACTCCCCCCGGTTCATATACTGAGTGTGACGCCATATGGTATGGAATAGCCCTTGGGCCAGTTGGGGTCAGCTGTCCTGGCTGTGCCCCCTCCCAGCTCCTTGTGCCCCTGGCAGAGCATGGGAAGCTGAAAAGTCCTTGACTGGTGTCAGCACTGCTGAGCAACAACTAAACCATCAGCGTGTTATCAGCATTGTTCTCATACTAAGTCCAAAACACAGCACTATGCCAGCTACTAGGGAGAAAATGAACTCTGAATTAAGCTGAAACCAGGACAACCATTTTGAAATTTTGCTGTTTGGGCTACTCAGTTTTGTTCATGAGCAAGTCCTGTGCAATGTATTAATGCCAGGCATTTTCATATGGCTGCATCCTAGTAACACTGAATACAATCCACAGTGGTTGCTGCACAGTACTGGTAACTGATGTGATACATACTGACAACTGTTGCCTGTGAGAATGTTTAGAAAAGAATTTGTATAGACTAAAAAATGCAGTGTGGAATTGACTTTTTCAATGTAAAATGGTTTTAATTACTTTATTAAGCCATAAAGTGATATTATGTATCTATTTGGAATGAAAACTTCCACTTCGGCATTTCTGATGGGAATTTTTAATGCAGATCAGCTCCCCTGCCTGAATTAGTTGAATTTTTGGTGAAAAAACTTTCAGCACTAAGTTCGCTATTGGATCTTATGTAGAAAATCTAATTTTTATTAATTTCCTGATTTGTAAGTCAAAATGATCTTATCAGCAATACACAGTTGTGGTTATGAAATGCCATTCGGTGGTGTCAGCCAAGAACCGTGGCATGGGGAGACCATATTACATAGCCACCAAGGTGTCCCTTTGGATTCTTTGGTTCGGATTCTGCTGTTGATCTGTTTATGAGAATTGACATGGTCAGGGGTACCTTTAGTTTGAAAGAATAGTCCTGGGTGATAATACAAACTGTTCTCGTTTATGGCATGTTTTGCAATTAATACAAGTAAAATTTTACGCGCTTCATTTCATAAACCTGGCGTCTAGGTCCCAGAACATGTAAGTCCAAAATGTATGTTTTTCTGCCAGTAATGTCTGTGCTTCCACAGATTGCCGGGGCAGTTGCTGCGTCTTAAGTGTTCAGTGCCTATTTCGTGTCTGAACCTGACTAGAAAGCGACTGCCCCTTGCATTCTCCCACCGTGCTTCCTGAGAGACGGAGGCCAGCAGGCACGACCCTTCTTGCTGTACCATCCCCACGCCCCTCCACGCCGGGCAGGCTGGGCAGGGTGGGTGTCCATGTGGAGGCTCTGGTTCACTACAGTTCAGACTCTTTTTCTCCTCCTCCTAAGAAAGCACTCTAGTTGCTCTCTCAGGCTTGCTCGAAGGATGCTTTCTGCAAAAGTTTAAAGGTGATCATGAAGTGTTAGGTAAAACAGTATTAGTCAGCAGCAGCACTGCTCCTCTGACATAGGAGAGCAAGAAGCAGCTGCCAGTAACTTAGTTCTTGCACGAGGTTGTTGTCTGCAGCCAGGTTCTAGCTGCTTCTCACTCCTCCACCCTGGAAAAATTGAACTGTTTCTGCAGAGGGTGTTGCCTGAAGACAGGTGAATCAGAAAGGGTGTTGCCTTTCCAAAAATTTTAAGGAAGTGTACTGATCATAAGTTAGATTGGAGGTAGGGAGAAGAAAAGGATATTTTTCATTCTTCCAGTTGAAGATAGAACGTGGTATGCTGTTCATGCTTTAAAGGCTTTTTCTATATCCTGTGTCTGTTACTGAACAAAAGGCATGCTATTAGTGACAATGCCTTTGGTGCAGGGACCAGAACCATCCACACCATCTTGACCACTGTGTTACAAAGCCTCCTTCTCCCTTTCTTTCCCTTTGGCCAATTGAATTCTGCTTCGCTTGGTGGAACAGTCTCAGCAGGACTTGTGGAGACCATCCCATCCTAAAAGGGCTAGTAGACTGATAGTTAAGATCTCTTGTGCTAAGGAATGCTGTAAGCACAAGGCTATTTTGTAGACAGGGCCAGGCACTGGTCTCTTTCAGAGCTACATCAGTTTGTGGACATAGCCTTAAGTACTGTTATTCATGGATTTAGTCTCCTACCGGACTGGAGCTGCTAAAGTTACACTTACTCCCATTGTCATACAAAGTCATTATGGGAAATGAAGATTGTCACAATGCAAATAGTGGTTCCCAGGTAAGCTTTTTGCAGCTGTGGTATGGAGGGATGGCAAGAGCTGCTAAACAGATTTCACACCAGTGAAACAGTTTCCTCTGCCTACACAGGTGTGATTCACAAGTCTTGACTTAGCTGGTATTTGTGTTGGAACAGTACAAAGCGATATGAAGACAGTAAGGGACTTGCTGCTTTTGTTTCTAATGATCCATGTTAGTCACAGAAACTGGTGCTTGTCTCATTTAATGGAATTGCCTTTTCCTTCAGAAAAAAAACAGTTCTTGTGGGGACCTATTCTGTCTCCCTTGAAGCAAAAGCAAAGAATAATACCAAATAATATTATTTTCCTAATTATTTGCTGTTTGTATCCTCAGGAATGTTCTCTATTAGAGAAAATGTAGAAAAGTATTAGTACAATATATAATGTCTTGTTTTGGAATAGGATATTGGGTGTATTGATCTGGTGATCCTAAACTTACAGTGTTGCAAATAAAAATGCATGGAGCAAATAAATCAGGGTTTTATATACATAAGGGTTTTCTTGCTCTTATTGATAGTAAACAACCAAAGGGAAATAAATTTTCTGTTAACTTGTAACTAGCACACCCTGAGTTATTTTACTTGCCTTTTTACATGTCAACTTTAGGGATATTTTAGATTGGACTTTAATCCTTCTCCAAATAAACCCTATTCACTTTATTTTCTAGTTCTTAAACACAACAAAGGAGGAGGGTTGACAAATGTAAGTGAAATTAAATAACGTACGACAGCCTCATCTCCTTCCCCCTTTCTGTATGCAAAGGTGATTCTGATGAAAGATTGGCTTAGTGAACTTAATGCTGCACCTTGTTCAGTGACAAGTCTCATTCTCACAGGTGATTTCTAGCAGCTGTAGGCATGTGAATATTGTGCTGTAAGAGAAATCATGGTTAGATTTGTGTTCAGAAAAAAGTGCCCCTCAGATTATGCATGCTATCATCACTTGCTGCATTTGCCAGCTCCATATTCATGGCTTGTGTTTAGCTTATTTTGCTCCCTGTACTGCTGGGTTTGTTATTAAAAGCATTTGGCATTTTTAGAGTTCATTGTCTTCTTACTAACCTACAGTACTAAACATGGTAGTGAATAATTTTCTTACCTATCTCAGGATACTACTTGTAGTCTCAAAAATTCACAAAGCAGGTTGAAGGGTTATGGAGGATGGGAAATGCAGTTTTGTCTACAGTGACTGTGTCTACACTGACTTCTCAAGAGTATGTGAGAAAGACCTTAAGGTCAGATTCCCCAGGCAGATTTTTAAATTTGTTTTTAGTGGGCAGAAGAAGCAGTGTAATGGTCTCTTCTGTGAGATCCTGCATACTTCAAGAGGTGGGTTCCTTTTGAGAATTTAATTTCCTCCAGGACCCTTTGGTTGGAGGTAAGGGCTTGTGCACAGGGTGCTAACAACTTAGTAAGACAGGACCAGTGGCAGATAAATTTTGGTGATGGAATTCACTGCCTGTGGTAGGAAGGCCAACTTACCCACATGATGAAGGATACTTTCTTCTCTAACCAAAAGTCCACTTTATGTAGAACTGACTCCATTCTTTTTAGTCACCCCACTCCACCTTAAAAAACTGTTTACTCTTTCAAAATACAGAACAGTTTTATCTGACTACTGCTTCAGTTCTGCATATTATTTAAAATCGGTATTGTATCTTAAGGGTCTTCCCTAAACCCACACTAGGTGTTAAGAAAATAATTTTATAGGTGTCATAATGCCTAATCACTGTATAATGTTAAAGTAACAACACTTTGTGGTGGGCTGACCCTGGCTGGATGCCAACTGCCCACCAAAGCAACTCTATCACTCCCCTTCTCAACTGGACAGGGGAGAGAAAATATAACGAAAAGGACAAGGAGAGATCACTCATCAGTTACCCTCATGGGCAAAACTGACTCAACTTGGAGAANTGCCCCTCCTTCTTCACTGACCTTGGTGTCTGCATAGTTGTTCCTCTCGTATATTCTCACTCTTCACTCCAGCTGCAGTTTTGTGTCCTGTTGGTTTTTTTTCCCCTTCTTAAATATGTCATCCCAGAGGCACTACCACCATCGCTGATGGGCTCAGCCTTGGCCAATGGTGGGTCTGTCTTGGAGCCACCTGGCATTGGCTCTATCGGACATAGGAGAAGGTTCTAGTAGCTTCTCACAGAAGGCACCCATGTAGACCCCCGCTCCTAAAACCTTGCCACGCAAACCCAGTATACACTTCTACATAAGAGCTCTGGAACACATACCTTACAGGATCATGCATTTTAACTGGTCTTACCATCTAGTCAGAAATCCTAATTTTCCTGAAAATTGCCTGTAGAAGTTAAGTTTATAGCCAAATTTTCATGATCTGTGGAGTTCACACAGTGCTGGATGTTAAAAAGACCAATTGCATTTCTCTGTAGGCAGAATCCTAGTTGTCTCAAATGAGATGTTGAATGTAACTTGGTTTTGTTTTTACTGAAATAGTTTAAATTCAGTAGGCTGACATGTATGAAAGTTTAATTTTTTACTTATGCTTTTTACTTAATGGATGTGTGTTATTTTACTTAGAATGTTGGTTCTCACTCTTTCTCTCTTTTCTTTCACATGACAAAATTTCTACTCGGGATGCAAATCAACTAAAACTAACAGTTAATTTCAAGGGAAATTCCTTAAAAAATTAAACATAGTGCAATTAATCTGACTTCCATGTATTCATCCTGCCATATTTCAGAGTTGCTGCTTTTACCTTCATGCAGTGTATGACATTGAACAAAAATGAACTGACATTTCTTTATGTCTCGTCAAGCTCTCATGTGCTCTCTTGCTCCTGATTTTTGGCCCTAGTATCCCAGCATTGGAGCAACCAGGCAGCAATCTGCTTACCTGGCTGGCAGCTGTAATCTTTGTGCATATCTCGCAGCTCGCTCAGGAATAGGGACTGGGTGGTTTCTGTCTCTTTTAAGATCTCTGTCACTTCCCCCTCCTATCTTGTGGCTGTCCTGCTGCAGAACAGGCTGCCTCTACAGAGACTTCTCCCTGCATTCCCTCAAGAGGATCTTCTTCCTCTTCCACTAACTGGGTCAACCACCACTTCCGTTGTTTCCTCTTGACTGCAGGAGTGACTATTACGGTTAGGGTTGTGTCTCTGGTTTAGCCACAGCATCCATTTGTATGTCCTTAGATCCAGAGACTCTCTTCCTCCTTTCAGGGTGCTGGATACAGGCCTGGTAGGCATAGGCCAGGCCTCAACACACCAAAAGTGTCTGTCTGTCTTCAGTGTAAGCAAGACATCCTTCCTTCAAGTGGTCTGCCATTTCAACAGGATTCAATGCCTGATCAGGTGTAAACTCTCAGGCCATCAGAGGTGAAAACTGCCCTAGGCACATGCCAAATTTTCCCACATACCTTGCTACCCAGGAATCTGCTGCCTCAGAGCACTTTCCTGTGTGTCATCCCCAACTGACTGGTTGCTGGAGGTCCCACAGAGATTTGAACTTGGATCACTGCATTCAGAGTCCAAGGATGGTCCTGTAGTCTACTGATGCAAGTGGACCACCACTGATGGAAGAAGGAAGGTGTCCAGTATCTGAGGGAATTAGCAGTGGTGGACGTGGCCACAGCAACCTAGACAACAACCAGGTCTCCAGAGATCTGTATGATGTCCGTTGCATGTGGGCCATGTGGCAGAGATTAGTACAGTACACACCAGTGTAATATGCCAACACCTTGTGATGATGGACTGGCTGGATATCAAGGCACTAACTGTGGAGAAACTGTCCCACCAGATTTGGCAATTCAAAGAGAATCTCTCTTCTTCCGCAACCCTGTGGGCCTGCATCTTGGCTGTAGCTAGAATGTCCCACCAGGTTTGGTGACTTGAAGAGAGCATCTCTTCTTCCTTGCCCCAACAGCCAGGGTCTCAGCTATCAAGGATGCTGAAGTAGGTGACAGTGCCTTAACTGTATGTCATGCTGTGTTGCCACTTGTTTTTCAAGGCCCATGATGATGTTTTGGGTGGTGACATAGGCTACAGGGTACATTTCTAGCCACCTGCTGGCTGCCTCCACCACAGGAAGCACATAGCGCTTGCCTTGGTGGCAGGTTTGCAGTGGTGATCTGATCTAATCGGTCTGCTAGACCTCTTCATATTGATAATCCAGCCACCATCTTGTGTTCCAAGGACGCTTTAGTCACTGGGCTCACTTGATTATGGCACACGTTTCACATTCATAGATAGCCTGTGCAATAGCTTCAATTGTCAGATGCACACCTTGATCAAAAGCCCATCTGTATGTTGTGTCTCTCCCTAGGTGTCCCTAGGGACATGTTTCATGGGCCCATTGAGGTAGAAATAGCTCACCTTTTCACTCCCAATCCAGGTCCACCTGAGCCGCTTAATTTCTTGCAGCCTGATCTGTCTGCTCATTGGTTAGATGTTCTTTGGTGGTGCAGCTCTTGGGCATGTGAGCATCTACATGATGTATATGCACATCATGATGTAGATGTATTCTCAAAGAACATCTCATGTAATTTGTAAATATGTATGGAATAAAACATCCCTGTCTTACCCAACTCTCCTGACCCCCGCTTTTTTGTTTTTGTTTAATTTCTCTTTTTGTTTTTGTTTAATTTCTCTGTTTCTCTTTGTATTAATAAAATTTCACTTCTTGAAAAATTCGTCAGCATTTCTTTTCCACATTTTTGCAAAAATAGCTGTGTGAAAGCACGGCTGTGTGTACCTTTTACATTTTTGGTTGCGGCTATTTAGTTTACTTCATCTTCACTCAAGCAAATGTGCTGAAAGGGTTTCTGAAGACATTGGCAATGGAAGGGCAGTGGGAAAGCTCACAGCCTAATCTGTGTCTTCCATAAGTATAAAAGTGATAAACTGAGTAAAAAATTGAACTCAAAAGGGTTCAACTTCTAGCTTTCAAAAAGACTTGACACAGATTTCTCAATGAATGCAAGGGAGTTTTGCAAACCAGCTTGAATTAAGGTGAGTAGCACATCTAAAATGGTTATGTTTTAAAAAGTGTGTGTATATATGCACATGTACAAATATATATATATAAAACTTCTGCTTCTAAAAAATCTTCTTCCTTTGTAGTTAAAACTGCTGCTACATTGCCTGGCAGAAAACAGCTAACAGGTATATGGAGGTTTTGTGTAATTTTTTCCCCATTGTTCTTGTATTTTAGAAAGTGTGTAGGAAGATTGCTGCTCCGGTTACATTTTAATTCATGGAGATAGTTAAGAATATGTAAATATTTGCAAATTAATTATCCATATCATCCTTGTGGCTTATTAGCGTATTTCATGGTGCAAATAGCATCAGTAATTTTCCAGAGAAAATGAAAATAAGGTCACTGAGATGACTCTGATTCTCCTTTCTTTGCAGAAATTATATTTATGTTTATCCTTTGGAAAGAAGCTATTACTAGTTTTCAGTAAGGCAAGCAAAATAGTCTGAGCAAGGAATCTTGTGACTGATTAGCATTTCAGAAACTCCTTGTTTGCTATGTCTGACCAAAAAAAATATGGATTTCCGCAGAGACTTTTGGTATCTCTGATTTAACTCTTCTACAACAGTAAGAAAGGCTTTACACTTTAATTAGTGTATTGTACGCAACATTGTAGGATGACTTCTGAGTTTTGAGAGAAGATGTTGAAATACCTTAAGTATATTTTTAAAATAGTTTTTCATATTTGGAGCCAGCTGTTCCTTAGATTATATTTGTGATAACTGTGACTTGACTTGTCCGCGGTACTGTCAAAAACCACTTAGTGAATAAAAGTGCTTTGAAGTTGCTGTGTGAACCAGATATCAAATTTCCTAATTTCTTTTTGATCAAAATACTGACTGTAACAACATCAAAGGTTTAATAGCTAGTGTTTGCTATATAAATAGTTGGCTGGCTCCTATCAAGACCAGAGGTTCAAACTTGAAATTAATTAGCTTTTTGTAATGCTGCTTTTTGCAGGATAGAAAAGAGAACAGATATGTATGGGATAACTTTTAAATGGCAAGTCTCAGTTTTACAATACAAAGTCTGAGAAGGGTTCTTCATACCCAACTACAGCCATCTTGTTACGTATGCTTGATTCCCATTCCCAGAATTGGCAAGACACTCAGGGTAGGTGTGCAGCTTTCAGGCTAGCGTGGCACATATCTTGGGAAAATGATTTTTGTTTTCTTAACATTATACAATGCAAACTGTCCATTATTTGTTGAAAAGAAATCATCTTCAGTGGAATTCTATTTGCATTCATAAAAATTTTAATTATTTTATCAGAGATTGTTACTTTTTTGACGACCTGGAAGTGTTCTTCTGATAAGCAGGTGTTGCCCTCTTCTGGTGAATGCAGTAAACTTTTGATAATGAAAGGTTGCTAAGGATGGTTATGTATGTGTCTGAAACTTCATTACAGTCCTTTATTCCCCTCTTTTTTTTTCTCTCTAAAACAAAAGCTGCATATTCAGGAGAATCAGCTGCAACAACCGTTTCAGGTGAGAAAATCAGAACTTTACTGATTATTGCAATTTTTGTTATTTCCTGTTAGATAAATCTTGTGCTTTTATCTGGGCTAATGCAGAAAAGTTGTCATGTAAATGAGTTCCAACATCTAAGGTTTTAATTGTTTATTTTTTGAAGAGAAAATTAATTTTGTCATTCTACTTTGTAATGAAATAGCTTAGCATATAGGATCACTCGCAGTTTGTGGCAGTAGTGCTTGGGGGTGAAGTAGGTGCAAGCTGCTTGATCAGGAGCCTTTTGTCCAGTAAGGTAAACCATGAACAGTTTGCAGAGATGGCAGAGGAGGAACGCTGTAGTGAGAGAGCTCCCTCACACCTCCTCCCACCCTAGCAGATGTGCATATGTCATTTGATGCAGTGCGGTATACCTCCCTCCCCTGACTATGATAACTTCTGGGACCAGAGGTGATGAACATCATCTATGAAAGCATTTTTTAAAAATGAAGAATGCAGACACACAGAAATAGCTGTGTGAAATCCAATTGCTTTCTTGCTTAATGTATACTGACATATCAGGCTCTGGAGAAAAGAAATAATAACAGACACAAATGCATGTTGTTGTTCTGTTACAGATAGAATCTTTCCCTGGGAATGGTTCATCTTTAACAACTGCAGCCAATTCAATATTTGTTGTAGTTTATACCAAGCCAAATAATGCAGATGAAGTCAGCACTTAGTTCTCACTCTGATTCCTAATACTTTGGCTGCTTGTTAGTTGCCTTAGAAAATCAGTTGTCTTCAGGATTGTTACTTAAGAACCAAATATGCTTAGCTTTTACTCTGAGTATGGAATTAAGGGGGCACTTTTGAAAAGGCTCAAAATGGCTAGTCTAGTTGAAGTAAATATATTAGAAAGAAAAACTCTCTTTCCATGTAATGAAGTAGATTGCTTTTTTTCCTTGATATGCAACTATCTTTATGCAGAGCCACCAAGTTTTCTTTATTATACTTAAGGTATTGCTTCTACTAATGACAGTGACTTTTAATAAAGAAGTTTGGAAAGCATAATGCTCTTCTGTTACGAAGCTGCTCTGGCCCATTTAAAAAAAGTCAGTAAGCTGTCATATTGGAGTGATATAAAGTGGTCCTCTAACCACTTTGTATTCTTGCACTGACACGTAAAATATACTCACTAAGCACATCCTTCCTGAGCAGTCTTTAAATT
>VZTL01076872.1:0-14333 GCA_013400535.1 Scopus umbretta | reverse complement strand
AGGTACTATAACTGAAAAATAATTAGGTACAGTTTGTGTGAGTAAAAATCTCCAGAATACCTACTAATTTATTCTGCTTATATAGTAAAGGTCTAGAAAATTTGTATGCAAATGTATCGACTGGAGGTAGCTTGCATATTTGATAAGACAAAGTATTCTGCACAATATTTACAACAGAATGCCTTAAGTTACAGGGCACTTCATATAGTATGCAGACAGATCATTATATTTTCCAGAATCCTCGTATAGTATCAAGACATTGTTCTTGTGTGTTATTTGAGTAGGATACTGCTGTTCACACTGTACGTGTAATTGGTGATGACAGTCATGAGACACTGCTATATTAGATTTATATTATTCATTAAACTTGAAGTCTTAGCTTGAATCTCCTGTCCAGTTCTTACAATCTTTTAAGTGTAGAGCTTTTGGATACTGAACCCCTTATAACTATGACAACTGTGTGACTTCATAAACCTTAAAGTGTAACATGTTAGATGAGAAGAAGGATGTCAGGGACTCAAAATTTGAAGAGAAGGAATACAAAAATCGGTATGTTGGTTTAGCATTGGGCAGGGGTCAAACCAGAAATTTCTCAGCCCTTGGGGTTACTTAAAGATTTTTTTTTTCTGATTTATTAGAAATAAATGATTAATTCATTGGGGACTTACATGGTCTTTGAGCAATGTCATGACAAAAAACACTCACTCTCAGAGGATCACATAGAGCTCCTGACAGAACAGAGCTAATCTCTAAGTGGAAGCAGTATATTTCAATAATTTCTTTTACTAACATTTTTAATTATGCACCTAGAAATGATCATAGCTTAAAAAAATATCCAAAACCTTTGAAAATATGACTCATCAGGAACTTCTTACTTCATGTTAAATCAAAATGTCTTGAAAATGTAGAGGGCACCTTGATGTCTTGATATCAATCTCACAAAAATATGTCTTTAATATCCAGCTAGTATGCAGATGAGAAAGACTGGAATTATGCCTAATCTAACAACTTAGAAATAGTAATTAAAAAAAAGGTTTTTCAAAAACTTTTAAAGGTCCCTTGCTGAAAAGTCTTCAAGAAATTATAACACCATCAGTTAATAAGAAAGATCCTTATGAATTAATAACTGTCCATGCACAAGAAACAAAGACCAGGAAAAAGGTCAGGGTATACAAACAGTCTGTGTTTATGTGTAAAATATATTACCACCAGAATATCAAAAAGATCTGTAGTGAAACCAGAGCTAATAATAAACTAATAAACTCCTAAGTGACCCAGAATAAGTTGTGAATGCTGACATCTAAATATTTTATAATGATGACAAATT
Source organism: Scopus umbretta (assembly GCA_013400535.1). Lineage (NCBI taxonomy): Eukaryota > Metazoa > Chordata > Aves > Pelecaniformes > Scopidae > Scopus > Scopus umbretta. The sequence continues at coordinate 13,006 of VZTL01076872.1, read as the reverse complement.
ATTTGGAATAATACAATTTATAACATATTTTTTAAAAACTGCAAAAATAAAGATGTTATTGAAAATTATCTCATGATAGTGGTCATAAAATGGCACCTAAAAATCATCACCTGTAAATGAAAAGAAACACAAATGAGAAAGAAAAAAAAAAAAAAAGGCTATATACACAGACTGGTAGGATAGGCCTAAATCAACTATTTAAGCCCAGGAAATATGTTTTGGAGTTATTCTCTATAGGTCCATGAAAAAACTATTGCTGAGCGCTAAACAACAATCATAAAGAATGTGAGGAATTGTTATGAAGGAACTCGAAAACAAATTACTACTATATCACTTACAAATTTATATTGTGCTCACACTTGAAAGCCATACGTAATGCTGGTCACCTCCTGTTAAAGACAATGCAGTAGAACGAGCAGGGTACAGAGAAGGGCAAGACAGATGATTAGAAGTATAGTGTAGCTTCCACAAGAGAAGTTTTCTTTAGCCTGGAAAACAATGACCTAGGAGGATTTCTGAAAGGTACCACGTGCCTGTCAGGAAAAGGTGGATAAGGAATGATTTCTTTCTCTTTCTCATAACAGAGAAGCTCGCATAAAGGAGATAATTTTATCAGTGGTGTTAAAACAAACAAAAGGATTTTTTTTTTTTTTTAACATACAGTTTATAATTAAATTATAGGTCTGTCTGCTGAAGGACATTGTGAAGTACAAAAAAAAAAAAAGGATTAAATAACTTCACAGGGAATAGATCTCTTGACATTAAATATAATTGTCTAGACAAAACCTATTACTGACAAAGTTCCTAAGCGATCAGTTGAGGAAAGTTAGAAGAGTGGTCTCTCTAGAGTTTCTCTTAGCTTTGTATTTTTTTCTCTAAGATTCTTGTTATGAGACATTATGGGAGATAAGGTGTTCAACTAAACTGTTTGTCTCTGTGTGTCTGTTCCTACAGTCTTAACCTTGAAAATTATTTTTCTGGATTGATAAAAATTATTGTGGGGGTGATTCTAAATCTTGGGGGTAATTATAAATCTTTTTCAAACATGTTTTTAACTATTTGTGCTATCTCAGTCTGAATGTCAGCATTTTTTTTCCCTAGGAATATTAATAAACGACATTGTTACACTTGGTTTAAGACAATTCTGCTTAGCAGAAATTTGGAAATCAAGTTAGAAAGGCAAGACTGAGTGTTCACTATTCCCAGTACATCCTTCAGTTCTTTCCTAGACCTGGGCAACAGCAAAGTCACATCTCAGTAAAAGTTATTAGGACTGGCTGACAAAGATTATGTTTAAGAGCTATAAGAGCAAAGCAGCTCCACTAACCTTATTCATACGAGAAATTTAGACCTACAAGGCTTGCTCAGTAGGAGAATCTAGACTCTTTATTCTCCAGCATTTCCACCAATTTTATGAGAACTCTGTATAAAATATGTAACCATTTTGCATTTTCAGCTGGTGTTGAATTGACAAAAGCACATTTATTTCAATAAAGTTATATCATTTCTTATTGGTTAATGAATGAGTGCCATTGTCTTTTACATACCAAATTAAATTTCAATTAATAAATTGAGTCAAGAAGAGTTTTGATACAGTGTGGTACTTTTCCCTATCAGTATAATAAATTGTATCATAGACAGGATTTCTGTAAATCCTAAACTGAACAAAGTGCAGTAATTACTTTGTTATCACAATAGTGAGTATAAAAAATTAGATTTTTTTTTTAATTCCTCTCCTATTACAAATATAAAGTAATCTTTTCATGAAGATAACAGACATCAATAAGCTTTGTATTACAGTTTTGCAGAATTTGTGGCAAATTACAGGAAATAATCTAAACTTAGATATGACAACACCGCCATACACAGAAAAGAATAATATTAATGTCCTTTTCATGGTCCCTCTCTAGACATGATAAAAGGTGGGATAAAAGCAAGAATTAGCTGTGGACATATTGAAAAATCATCATTACAATCTTATATTTTTCACACAGAGGAAGCACTTTTCTGTGCTCTGCCTTGCCACCTTTATTCCTTCTGGCGAGCATATATCCTAGATATATCCAGATGCATATTAATTCACAATCATTTTTACCTGTGGTCTTTTTTCTGCACATCACTTTTTAAATTTCAGTATGTCTGAGTACAAGTGTACACTGATGACATTCGGTGCCAAAAGTACAAAAGTTCATTCAAAAATGAACATCCTCTCCCAACAAATGTTGGTAGATCACAGTGACTTGGAGACTGATAAAGGTTAAAACATTTGGCATTAAAAAGGAAACTGAAAACTATAAAAATTGGCATCAAACATTGCTGTTGTAGAATAATCTTTGTGGATTTTTTTTCATTACTATTTTACCACTTACTGAGGAATTACATTTTTTTTTGTATTGAGAGGAGAGAGAGTCAGAGGGAGTGGACACATCATAGGAGATCTTGTGTTGCAACTCGCTTTCATTATAGTAACAACAGTTACATTTGAGGTAATACACTTCCTTTGATAAAACACAACTCTTCCAAAGAATTTGAAGGATTCCCTGTCAAAGTCACTGACTACAAAGTTTAATCGTTTTTTTTTTTTCTGTATAACATTACAGTTCCTAGACTACTGCAACGTAGTCTTTGCTCTTCAATCTTAGATTCACCAAGAAATATCTCCCTAAATCCTAGCCTGACTTTAAACAGTAGTGGAAAGGAATGGTAAAATAAAAATAACTCACTTCAGTAAAACAAAATCTAGAGATAGACCAGAAAATGGATGAGCTGCCCACAGAGCTTTTGGAAAATAGTGTCTTTGTACAACACTGAGACCAAAATTAGAAAGATTTTGGTGTATTTAAAAACAAGGTGAAAGTCACAGTTCTAAATTAACATGTTAGAAAAACACAGGTGATGAAATGAACAGAAAGCAGAAAAGCAGAGATGGGCCATTTAGTCACATTCTGCTCTTTTTCTTCTTTAGCAGAAGCACCAAGCTGCCAAACTGATGGTTGTTCATAAATATCTGCAATACAGTTGGACCCAGCACCAAGTATGACAGCTTTCAATAAAACATTCATTGTGATGCTTTGAGGTCTTCAGAGGAACATAAAATAGTTCCCAAACTGCACATTACATGCAGTTTTCCATTATACACTGCACAAAATGTCCTTGACATTCAAGAGTTTGCCATACATATTTTAACATGCATCACTCCAGGGTGTATTTGAAAATACCCTCCACTTGCCTTTAATAATAATGACTTGTCAAGTGAAATCCAGATCTTCGTTAATCTAACATAATATGGACTTGATATTTTTTATTAACTGTCAAATGGAGCCCAATAGCCGTCAGAAACATTTTTCCCTTCTGTCATGGATTTGTTCTCAGCGTGTTTCATTTCTGACCGCTAATGTAAAAGGTTAATAAACTGCAGTATTAAATGTTATTAATATTCAATATACATGGCAAGTGAATAATTTTGCAGATTATTTATTTTAAAGATGTTGGGACATTAATGTAGCTATTCTGCAGCCTTATAGAAGTGTACCATGCTACATGCATTGACCAACTTGTCTGTGAAGAGTCTGTGAAGCACCTCTGCTACATTAGACTCTCTGCAGCTTTATCAAAATTCACATGACTGCTTCAGAAATCTGAAGGGTTTATTTTGTTTCCAGTTCTATCTCCTTCCGCCCTACTTTTCTTGCTATCACAAGGTACAATTAATCTAATATTCTTCCATAAACACTTTATCCTATGTCAAGCATACAATGACCAGAGATAATAAAGAGAAAGTCTGATTTTCAAATATCCATTTGGGCCACTGTCATTACGAGGCTGGTTATCAATGTTTGTTTTTCTCCACAGTGTTATGCTCCTCCAACAAAGAAACCAAGTAAAACCTTGTTATGGATATAAACAAATTGCCTGAGCACAAGTCAAGCTTATTAAAAATTCAGAAGTTAGAGTACATAGGTGACGGAACTATCTTAGATTTGTGTGATAATGGAAGTACATAGGTGGTGGAACAATCTTAGATTTGTGTGATAATGGCACAAAAAATTCTTAGGAAACCTGTTCTGGTTTTATGTTAGTGACACTGGCAAATGAATTTAATAAAAAATCTTAGAGTGAGATATGAACTAGAATAGTAGGATGAACTAGAGATTATTAACCTGATCTTCAAACATATATATTGTAACATTTCTTTAGATTTCTTCTTTAACTCTTAGGTTTCTAGAGTCTAAAATATCTTCACACTAACCAGGATGAAAAGGATGTTATATTAAACATATTTAGCTGAGTATTACATGTCTGTCTACTTATATGCCTTAACAAATCCTTAGATTTTAGCTCAATACACATTTTTGCTTACTTTTTAAAATAAACCACTTCATTTGAAATTGCTAAACTAACACAAAATTTCCTGTCAATCTAATCAGTATATAAAATGGATTTCTTGTAAACCTGAACATGTCAGACGTGAGCCTTAGTGTCTCTCAGTGTTGCTACATACCAGCTTTCAGTTATATCTTTTAACATTGGCCACCACTGGGGAAAAAAATTTTCTGGTTACTCCATGTCCAGTTACTCCATGTCCAAACTCCGCTATTAGCCAGTCTGTCTGCTTCTTGTTTGGGTACAATATGGGTCTACCTACTTATACCATTCGACTTTCAGAAATGTGAAAATCAGGGCTTCAAACAGCAATTCTGAGTTTGACCTAGAAAGGTAACTGTGGTGTGTTCTGCTTATGACTGGAAGCAATTATCATCAGTATGTTGACCATGCGAGAATCAGACAGATCATAGAATCATAGAATCAATAAGGTTGGAAAAGACCTTGGAGATCATCTAGCCCAACCGTCAACACAACACCACCATGTCCCGAAGTGCCATATCAATATGTTTTTTGAACACCTCCAGGGATGGTGACTCCACCATCTCCCTGGACATCCTGTTCTAATGTTTGACCACTCTTTCTAGTAAAGAATTTATTCCTAATATCCAAACTAAACCTCCCCTGGTGCAACATGAGGCCATTTCCTAATGGTGATGATGAGATGTGCTAATGCATTTCACCATATTGTATGCATATTCAGAAAATATTAGTGGATAAATTGTCATTGTTTACCAGCAAAATGCAACCGTTTCTCAATAAAATAGAAAATAAACCTACTGTTGGTATGTTATTCCTTGTTGCTACTGAGTATTAAAGCTGTTTAAACAGAAAAAGAAAAAATAATTTTTTGTTTGCTTTTTTTTAAGTTTCGCTTAAGGTGGGGAGAAATTAATGATGACTAGGTTGTTAAGGACTATGTGAAGTCAGTTTAGCTTTAGACCATTTCTGAGCTATGCAGGAATTTTGTTGGTTCTTTTGAAAGTTTCTTAGAAGAGAGAACAAAATCATCAAAGTCCTTCCTCTTCCCTGAAAGGATGTTTAATAATTTAAAAGTCCAGTGTATTTGTGGCTTAGTTAAAATCCAATGTTTATTTAAAACTGGAGCAACAGATCAAACTCACACTATGAACAAGAGCTCTAGTGATGAGTGATACTTCCAGCCCAGGTGCTCATGAGAGAGTGCATAAGTGCTCTTATTTTAATGAAGTTCCTACTTCTAGTTGCTACTGTCTTCCGTGAAGATAAGATGGATTACTTAACCTCTGACAGTGCACAACACGATGTGCAGTTTTCAGGCTGTATGAAACTTTGGCAGTGCCAGTAGGCATTGCTGCAACTTCTATACTGTTTTCTAGACTTCAGCACTATTAATAAAAATTATACCTATCTTTCTTAAGTATCTCAAAAATAGTACTTTATGCAAAGCTAATAGCAATAATACATTGACAGACATTAATTATTCATGAATAATAAAATGTATCTATATATACATGGTCATTCAATCATACATACATCTTATTTGTTCTTTGAATTACTGCTTACTAGGGAGCACTTTTGGCAGATGTAGCAACTCAACACTGATGCTGGCTTTCTTTCATATACCATATGGAAAAGAAAATCCTGAAATACTGTTTGGAGGAGATGCAATAATTACTTTGTTACAAGATGGGGTGGTTGCATTGTATCATATTCTATTGTGTTGTTAATTGGTTTTCACCAGTATAAAGAAATCTAATCATGCAATATGCTCCAAATGCAGGATATTCCATACTTCTGGTCTCATCACAGAAATTGACTTTTGATGATAATATACACAGAACTTGTTGACAATTTATATTATTAGTACCTGTCTTAGTGCTAATATGCCCTCTCCAAAATGAAGAATAAGGGAGAAATTCTTTCATTGTGTNCGTCCTATTAAACTGTCTTTATCTCAATCTACAGATTTTACTTTTCTTTTTTTTTTTTCTTCCTATTCACTCCTCTATCTCACTAGGGAAGGGGAGATTGAGCGAGCGGCTGTGTGATGTTTAGCTGCCTGCCGGGTTAAACCACAACAGGGTACTAACCATGTTAAAAATTACAAAAGGAAAGTAATAACAGTACTGAAAGGAACTATAATTAGTATAGAACTTGTAAAAATGGATTAAGATATTTAAAGTTTTATTTAACATTTTTGTTTGTCCTGTTATCATGTTTTTGTCTGTCCATTTGCATCATTAATCTACATTAAATTTCTACTTTTAGTAACACATATCTGTATTTTAAAATGAAATATAAGGTTTTTATTTAAAAATAAGGTTTTTATAGAAAGCATGCTAAGGACAATATGCCTTCTATGTTATTCAATACTGATTTTCATTTTTCTTCTATGGTGATGGGACTGCAGTGCTGTTGGACCAAAGCTGCCTGAGATCTAACTCAGAGTGGGGACAGCAGGAGCTCATGTATGGCACACCTTGTGGGAACTTGTTTGTGGTTCCACTATGTGGTACACATGAAATCTCCAATAGCTGAAGAGACAAGGAGCAGGTAAGTGCTTTGCAAAATTCATTATATTCTAGTTATCATCTGTCATTAGGACAGAATGTTTTGTTACTTGAATACAGAGCAGCTGCCTAAAGAAAAGGGACTTGTTTTGTTGCACTGCAAGGGATTTACTTGGTATTTACAGGAGCACAACAGGAAGAAGAATTTGATCCCCTCTTCAGAACTTCCAAGATTTATCTAAACTCTTTTTTAATCACTAACTTTTTTATTTCACATTTGTAATAATTCTGCATGAAACCCTTCAGAAAGGAACTGAAGCTGCTGGAATAGCAGAACAGAAAACAGTTACTATTCCCTTCCCCTATTGCCATTTATTTCATTGTAAATGGGCTTTCTGCAGAGAGAGTTGAATTCCTCCCTTACTAAATAAATGTATAGACTTTAAAAAATAGAATAAATTGGGCATGGTTTAAAACAAAACTGTATTTATGCATACCTTTAATTAACAATATAAATATTTTTTAAATAATAGCATTTTTACAGTGGCCATAAGGTGCTCCAAAATGAACACACAGTGGTGGTAATTCACGTTGAGTTGCACTGATGGTGACTTATCCTTTAGCCTCATGACTAGCAGCAGCACACTAACTATGAGTTAACGCAGTACAGTTTATGCCTTACCATACCTTATTGCTTAATTAAAAATGAACCAGTTTATTAAACTGGAGAGATGAAGCTTCACCCCCTACATGCCTGAATGAGTCTTTGAGCAGCACAAAAGTCGCTTTCAACTTTCCTCATTTCAAGCCTCTCACAGTAACTATTCACACAGAGATTTGTTGACTGTTCTTGAATAGAGTTGCTTCTTTCGTGCTGTGGCAATCCATGTATTTGCAGGATAATGAGTTGTGGGAATGCCTAGGTTCTGCACCCCTACCTTTCTTTTAAGCTGTCATCCTGCCATAATAAAACACCTCTCTGGAAATAGACCCTAAATAACTGTTTCTGAAACAGGAATATAATTTTCTTTCAGTACTTTACAATGCAACAACACTGCCAATGGCAGTGCTCATAGAGCCCTGACTTTCAAAAGAAACATTTTCCCCACAGAGCTGGTTGGGTAATGTTCATTTGAAGCTGGAAGACAAAATCTACATGTGACAGTAATGTTAATGCATTTGCTACAGAATTATTCTGAGTCTCACATGAGGTGAGTTGATAACAGAAAATGGTATACTTGAAGTAATATTAATATTTCTAATGGGTTTCAAAGATAATCTCATGTAATTAATAAAGATATAACTTACTGCTAGTGGCATTGTTTTGTCATGTTTTAATCCTTTAGAAGCTTATATCGACTATAATTACATTATCCCAAACGACTCATTGATCATTTAGATTTTCTTCCACTTATCTTTGAAGAATTATTTTTTCCAGTTTATGGGAATTTTTCCCCTCCATCTTTGTTTTAAGAAGATATTACTTCTTACATGTTATGTTTACTTTCCTTTCCTATCCTATCCTATCCTATCCTATCCTATCCTATCCTATCCTATCCTATCCTATCCTATCCTATCCTATCCTATCTTTTTGTTTAGTGCTTTTTCACTTAGCCTTCTGGAAACTATCAAGAAAAAGTTTGCCAGAGTATTGTCATCAACTGCGGGAGTCAGTCACAGTATACAGTAATACCTGTATCCTTCCATTCAATTATCTGCATGCGATTTCTTTACCTTATTTTGTAGCTAGTTGGCTGCAGGTAACTAGGTAGTAACTGAACTGCAGACAGCAGGGGTGGTGAAAGGTGTTGACCCCAATGAGGTTATTGCCAAATTGAAAAGTAAGTTTTCATTTTAGTCTTTGAAAATCACAGCGTCTTCAGTGTAAATATAATTTTCCATTTACATCTTCCTTCAATGAAAGGGTTATCCACTTCAGCGATACTGCAGGATGGTATATTTATTTCCATTATTATTGTTTCAGTAGGAAACTTATCACTACTTTTATAAAATTATGATCTCTGTTTGTTCCTCTATTTTTATCCTTCCAAATGTCCACTGGAAAATGTCTGTCACTGAATAATGCTTTGAGTACATTATCAAACTTTTTGGTAATGACTCATGCAAGGCAATCTTTTTTCATTTGCCTAATCAGTATCACACTTTTCAGTTTTCCTAGATCATTACCCCTGGCATGTGTCAGAATACGCCTGGGACCTACGAATTTAGCTAACAATTCCAAAAATGCAAACACATTAGGTGCAGGCAAATGATTTCTTTCTGTCCAAAATATTCAGTAAAATTTGTAGACGGGCATTTGATTTTATTAATGGTTTTTCTTAATACATATCTTGGCCCTGATTAATACAGGAATGCTCAGAATAGACCACTTAGTCATATTTGTGGGTATGTGACAGACAGAGTATGGAAATAACTAGATTTGAAAAAAGGTGTCTAGAAGGTCATATAGCTCCTGATGGTTCTTCACGTAAAATTTATATGCTACAAATTGTAATTATAGTTGGTGCAGATACTAACACATAGAGTGCAGACTAGCTAATGTTTCCTGTTCTGAAGCTGTTTTCAGCTGTTGATAATTTTGCCAAACTTTAGGCATTTGGAGTGAATTATGCATGCTGCATTACCTTGATTACAAATTTTGACATGAACAGATCCACAATCTTCAAAAATGTGTTTAGAAGGAAGAATAGGAAAAAAATAGAAAAAAAAAAGATATGTTTGTTTATTTGTGTAGAAAGAGGGGTATGAATGCCTCTTCTTAAGAGACAGTAACATGTCTGTGATTTGAATGAGGTCTTTGAAACAGACAGTCCTTCTTTTTGGATCTGTGTTTGGATCAGGGTGTCAGTAAACAACTTTTCAAGTTACTGCCAGTTCTGTTTATTAAAAAAAATGTAACTCCACTTTTCCATCACATGCTTCAAATCCAATTATGTAATTGACATACATTCAGGAGAGACCTGTTAAAGATTTGCTGCTAAACTCTAAAGCCGAGTTGCATGTGGTGCAGAGAGAACATACAGTTTCTATTTTCTGAACAACTCTAAACCCCCAAAGAAGTAATCAGCCATAGATCAGCCATCAGAACTGACCTGAACTTCTACCACTTTATGTGATGGACTGATGAGCACAGGGCTGAAAAATGAGGCATATGTTTCTTCTTAATTTAATTCCTTTCCTGAAAGCTTCAGAACAGTGAGAAAAGAATGAGGACATAGAAGATAGAGAATTTGTGGGACAAAGGAGACTATGATGAATAAGAAGTAGGTGTAAAAAGTACCATGTTATCTGAGAGAGAAGTAGAGTGGCTGAATTGGTAGGGAGGAAAGCTATTTGCTGATAGGGAATTCAGAAATGCGTTTGTGTAGACACAGGTCAGCAGAAGAATTATTATCTAAGGGGTTCAAGAGAATGACAGAAGGGATTGAGGTGAAAATAGGATTATATGAACATAAAACAGGAAAAGTAGGGGCAGAAGTATGTTTTTTTTTTCATTTGGCATATTCCCACAGCTGCAACTGATTGCAAAATCGTGAGATCCTACATTAATATTCTGCCAGAGAAGTTTCTCTAACAAAATACATTTCTCACTGCTTTTTTCATTCCTTTCTAAGCATTAGTCCACGTAAAACAGCAGCCTTTTGCTGTCACCCTTTCCTTCATCAGCTCAGTTCACATAAGAGTAAAGACCCTCATGCTGTTACTGAGTACCATTTCCAAATAAATATAATTCTTTAGTATGATTTCTTCATCTGTTTAAAGGTTTTTACTTTTTATAGAAAATTGCATCCAAAAACCACACAAATAATTTTAAAGTCAACCTTGAACTATATTACACTATCAATAAACTTTTTAGCACTGAATTTTTGCTGGAAATGTAGTGCAGTCATGTCTTATTAGAATAATATTTTGAAAGACAGAGCAGCCCTCTTCTCAAAGGTCACATCTTCTCGATTCAAAAGAAACTTGGAAAAAATAAAACTAAAGTATGGCCATAAAAAAAGAAAGAGGTGAAAAGGAGGGGACTTAAGCAGCAGAAGCTAATCTTTGGGTGAGAAAAAGAGAATTAAATTCACACTGAAATCTTGAGCTATTTTTGGAGTGGTTTAAGTGACATCTGGCCTACTGACAACGTTATAGGACAAGAACTGTTTCATTTCCACTTGGTATAAGCATGTTGTTCCAAGAAAATGGCCTTGCACGCTTTTGACTTTCAATGATTACACTCATGCAGAGGCAATCTTCGTTTTTAAAAAGTCTTTTGCACATTAGTAAGTGCTTTAGATTTACAACATACAGGGCAAATTAATTATTGAGTGTGGTTCAGTTTGTCTCAAAGCTCGTTATTTTTCAGGTGACTGAAACTGGAGATTTGCTGACATATTTTTATTTTCTTTTCAGTTGTTCTCAAAATAAGCAGTGGTTAGACTCCAGATACTTAACTGGTTTTTAGTTCTTGTTTATGGCATCAGTTTGCAAAAATGTAAGAGCTGTGGTGTTCCTCTGAAAAAGTGAAAAACACTGCCTTTTGGCAACATTTAAGCATTCCTCCAGCAGTGGAAACAAGCGAGTTGCAGTTAACAGCCCTAGAAGATATTTCAAGTTTGGCATTACTGTCCAGGCACTCAGCCAATCACTTAGTAGCCTGAAGGTATAAACAGACAGACTATAGAGGGGATTTACAGAAGTACTTGTACTTCAATACAGTAGGTGACAATAGAGAACACAGATATATGGGACAAAGGGAAGGCCGCTGTTAATAATCTGTCTCAAGGAAAGGATATAATAGATCAGTGGTTCATTTTAGTTTTCCATTTTTCTGTAATCGCTCCGTATCAGCAGTGAAAAAAGGAAACAGTACATTCTCAGGTATTCCTTTATTGCATAGTTCATAGAGAGGATTTCTTGTAGCATTTAGAAGATACATTTCCTTCACACAATGTAAAAGATGATTGATAAACTGTCATTATAATTAAAATAATGTTCTCTAATGACTTTGAAGTAGAGTAGCTAATAAGAAAAGTGACTGGTAATTCATTATTATTTTCATGTTCTATCAATAAAATATCTGAAGCAAGAGAATCTCATAATCTTGTGTATCCATCCTTGTTTCACCAACGAAATTAGCTTTGTGGATAATTTTGTAAAAGACATTAAGTCTTTTACTACACAGATTTTTGTAGTAGATAAAAAAAAAAGAACTACAACTTTGTTTTCAGATGAAAACCATCGTGGTTTGTTTTTTTTTGTTTTTTGTTTTTTTTTTTTCCTTGAATATTGTTATCTATGTTGTGAGTCTGAGATATTCAGGAGAGTGAATTCAACTATTATTCTGAAAATATCCTAAATGTGAATTTCTAGTGATGTGTTAGATTAGTTCATGGGAAGAAGACTCATATGGGGTGTTCTGTAGCGGGTACTCCTATTATTGAGGGCTTCTATACAGATGTCTTATTTAACAGGGAAGACATACTTCATTAATCTGAAGCTTCATTTTCCATGTTTGTACTATGATATTGTAGTGGGTTGACCTAAGCTGGATGTCAGATGCCCACCCAGCCACTTTCTCACTCCCTCTCCTCAACTGACAGGGGGATGAAAAAGCTCAAGGGCTGAGATAAAGACTCACTGGACAAACAAACAAACTGGATTTGGGGAAAATTAAATTAATTTATTGCCAATTAAAATCAATTTGGATGATGAGATACACAAACAAATTGAAACACCATCCCCCCACCTCACCCCCTTTTCCCAGGCTCAGCTTTCACTCCTGACTTCTCACTCATTCCTGATTCCTCTACTTCTTCCTACCCCAAGCAGCACAGAGGGATGGGGAATGAGGGTTGTCATCGGTCCATAACACTTCATCTCTGTGTCTCCTTTGTCCTCACACTTCTCCCCTGCTCCAGCATGGGTCTTTCCCATGGGATAAAGTCCTTCAGGATAAACCTGCTCCAGTGTGAGGTCTTCACAGGCCGCAGTTTCCTTCAGGAAATATCCACCTGCTCTGGTGTGCGGTCCTCCACAGGCTGCAGGAAAATCTCTGTTCTGGTGCCTGAAGCAACTCCTCCATCTCTTTCTTCTCTCATCTTTTTGTCTGCAGGGCTGTT
>VZTL01076871.1:52388-69779 GCA_013400535.1 Scopus umbretta | reverse complement strand
TTTTTTTTTTTCATTTTGAAGGACTGAATATTCCTTTTCATGAAGCAGTTGGGCATTTTGTGTACAGTTTAGATGATTTGTTGCCAATAAGATGCATGTTTCCTTGGAAAAAAATCGTTTAATATCTGACTTTCAGGATGTGGATAAACCCACTTTATCTTGTTTGACAAAGCCTCATGTTTTCAACCCATAATGATGAATGGCCTGTGAGGGTTAACCCACCCAGCTGTGGCTGGGTAATTTAACAGATATTGCATCACAGTTAGAAACCAACTGAGTGTATGCCATCAGACTTTGAAAATCACCTTTCCACTGCCCATATGCAGCAGTGGTTGTGATTCTGGTAGTAAGGGAGAGCTAGTGTGCCTCTGTGTGTCCTGAAGTTAAAATAAAAAATCTGTTCACTCCAGGCTGGGGTTAAACCACACCACCAAGCCTGGATGTGTGGTCCCTGTCCCAGCTGATAAGTTAGTATAGCTTTCCAGTTCAGCAAAACTTTAGTTTCTTCAGAGCTCTGAAAGTCTACAGCAGAGTAAGCATGTAGCCAGGGAGGACAATTCTATTTCCAAATCTGCAGGCTTACCCCTTAAAATTGCACCTGACCTTGAATTCTTGTCCTATTTCTGTGGTAGAACCATGATTCTTGAGTGGTGCTTCAGCCAAAAGAGAGCTTTTGGACTTTTATTTGCCTATAACTTTCTAGTAATGTCACTGCATCACTGACAAGATAAAGTGGGATGCTATAATTGAAAAAAAAAAAAAAAAAAACAAACAAAGAAGCCAGAGTGTTGCAGAAGATTCTTCTTTTCAAATTGAGCAGGGGGAACGGTTACCCTGTTGAATCACAGCAGGGCTGTGGCTGGGTAATTTAAAAGATTTGCTGTCTGAGAAAACACATCTGAAAATTCCTTTTCTTTCTTCAGCTATCAAGATACCGCTGGGACTTCACCAGGTCCATAGATCTGCTGCATAATGTGTGAATGGCCATATCTCACCATGGAGTCAAGAGTTGAGCTGTTACAAGTACAACATAAATAAGACCAAAGTCAGAGTTGAATTGCGAGGGGAGTCATAACGGCTGTGGGTAAAAGCAGGAAGGTGGGGGGTGGAGAAATCAGATGGGTAAAATATGAAACAGCAAGATGTGTTGGCTAGATGGATTTGCAACGTTCAGAATCATCTCAACTGTTTTATCAAACCCTGCTTATCATTTTGAAAATGGCAGTTCATTTAGGTCATCTCAAAATTACTGAGGGAAGAGGTGTCACAGTTTACTCAGACTTTCTGTATCATAAGTCTCTGTACAGACATCTCAGGTCATCCCAAGTATTGCTGTCTCACTCTGAAATAAGCAAATCCACTGAAATAAATATATTTACTACAAATTTATACTGGCATTACTGAGCACAAGCCCTGTCTGAAAGATTTCAAATGTGATGTTTCACAAACAGTGGCATGAGCTGAACTCTGTAATACCAATTAAGGTCAACTAAATCCTTACGCAGTAACAACTAAAGACTTAGGTCCTAGCCCTTTTCATGTCTGAAGGACTGTATTACTCTATCTTCTTCTCTGCTGTTACAAACAGCCCTACACAGCACTGAAAACAAATTGTATTTCTCAAATGTTCTTTGTCATCAGTATGTGAGATAGCCAACCCTTTTAACATGGCAAGTACTAGAAATTATGTTAAAACTGCACAGATAAAAATTAAAGTGTAGCAGTGTCAACAGGAAGAAACACATATTGCTCTTAGGTTAGCTTCAGTGGACAGGATCAGTGGACATTAAGGGGAAACATAAAAGCAAAGAGAAACAAAAAAAAGCTTGCATCACTTGAATGCCATTGGCTTCTGCATTACTCCAAGGTGTTAAGCAAGGGCTCATGCCCGTCATATATAAGCCTTATCCATGCCACTTGCTGCTTTTTCAGAGCTTCTGCACTGCCAAGCCCATGTGAGTCTTTTTTGTCCCAGGGGCACCCCATGTGCTGGTTTTGTTGTTGTTGTTGTTGTTGTAGGGAGGTTAGGGACTTGATGTACCAGCATACCTACCTTTACAGGGGGAATTGCTCCTCAGCTTTGTGCCATCCCTGAGCTGCCAGACCTTGTCAGCAACAGCCAGAGTCCAGCCCAGCAGCAACAAGGAATTTACCATAGGGATTAATTATGTTAGGTGCCCTAGCAGCAGGCTTACTTTGGCAACATACTGTACAATTTAATTATCCTACATCTCAATTTTTATAGTTACATGGTGGTATATTAGCTAAGCAATATTTTTAACCTGGAGAAAACAGGAACATGAGACTGTCAGAGTCACCGAGTTGGTTTCCCGCTAGGAACCCCCCATGAATGTACCAACATCCACCTGAGCAGCTCAGCTGCCACCCCCATGACACCTACGGAGGGGCTCTTCCAGAACTTCCCCACCTTCATAGTTACAGCCTGCCTATGTATGTTTACGAATTATTTCTATGTTCGTTCAGAACCAATCTATAGCCACTCATTCTCAAATCAGTACAGACTATTATTTAAATGAGCTTCTCTCCCTTCTACCTTATGGCCCTTTGTAAATAATTTTCCATTCTCTCTCAGAATTTTTTTTTTTTTGATGGACTGAAAAACATGATCTAAGTCTTCTCTTGTGGTATCTGCCTTTGTCCTCTTAGCAGATCTCCTCTGCCCTGTTTTGGTCTTAATTCACCATCCCTGAGCATAGACAACTTGAGCAGCATGTGTCCTCTCAGGTGAAGACTTGCCAGACACCTGTGCAGTGTGGCAACATTTCACACCTCTCTTGCAAATGCCTCACCTTTACCTTTTTCATGCTGTTATTACTTTAGTGCATTGTAATTATTCTGGAACTAATACATCATCTTTGTCTGATGTTATACCCATTTAATGAGCTCCCAGTTTTCACAGATTACTTAAAGCTGAATAACTGACTATGCATTTTGTACTACTGACCTTGATCTTATCTCTCCCCATCCCACCTTCTGCATGTTGTTGGTGCTATTTGCACAATATTCTGAACCTATGTTATTAAATGGTACCCTCTTCTAGCCAATAGTCCCTCGTTAGAGTCAAGTAATTAATATCTCCTCAGATGCCAAAGATAAAATTCCTACCTCTTTTCAATTGACTAGTCTAGATATAGTCTAACTACATTACCTGATTATGTGAACAAGAATATTGTGAAACATTGGCTAACTGCTGCTATGATTAGCATATATGCCTGTGAGAAATAACGGGTGTGAAAAGATTTATGTATAGCCAGTGGCATGGAAATGCGTGCTCAATCTTCGCAGCTATCCAGTTAATATTAATTAATAGATAGCACCTAAGGAAAACACACATAAATGCAAGACATCTTTTTAGAGCAGACTTGTTAGATTTCTGGTGCATATGTGAAACTTGTAAATATTCTTGAAATCATCATAACTTTATCTCAACTTGTTTACACACCACTCAGACATAGTACCATCAGGGCTGTCTGTGCTGGAGTCTTTCTTATGAGGGGCAGAATGTGACTTTTATTGATTATTTTTCACAGGGTTTCAAGAGATTCTCATGTAATTACAGAATAATTCAAGTGGAAAGGGGCCTTGATTTGCCAAGGCCTTGCCCAACCTTCTGTGCAAAGCAAGGTCAACACCAAATTCAGACCAGATTGCTCAGGGCTTCACTGCAGTCAGGTCTGGAAAGCCTGCTAGGATGGAGACTGCACAGCTTCCCTGGCAGCCTGATGCACTGCTTGACTGTTCTCATCTTGGAGGCTTTGTTATGTACGGAAATGTCTCCCTACTTCAGTTTATGACATTATTACATTCCCCAAAATCCAGTCCTCCTGGATTTTTGCACTTATCTAAACTCAATAATTTCTGACAGGGTTGAAGAGAAACAACAGTCAGACTTCTGGTAAACACAGTCAGCACAGGTGGAATTGGCAAGGTAAATGGAAGAACAGCAAGCAGTGGGGCAAATGACATGAGCCGGTGAGGAAGAACTGCATTTCTACTACAGTTGTGCGATGTAGGTGAAAACGGGAAAAACTTACAATACCTTAACCAAACAGCTAAAGGAAAATGTGAAATGAAGATTATTTTCCTCACAACATACCAGTGTGGTATGCAAATCATATTGCAGAAAGGTTACCCCACTGCTCATTTCTTGAGCATGCAGTAGATGTGAGAGGACCAGGATTGTCCAGCAACTGTACCCACACTAACACCCAAGGTAACTCAGTTCAAAACTCCTCTTCTGCTAGAAAAGCTGCCTTGACAGATGGTTTGTGCTTCCTCCTCATGTATTGGACAGAGCTGGCTCTCAGAAGGCTGGGAAGGAGCCCAGCACCGACAGCGGGGAGATTCCCAGCCAGCGGTACCTCCCTGGAAGCAGTTCTTTAAATAAACTTTACAGTCCGTCCTACCTATAAAATTATTGCTCATAATTTTGATACTCTGTCAGATCAGCATAATAGACTGGCACAGCTTGTCAAATAAAATGGCAAACAGAAAGTTAGTGTCCAAATCTATCCTTCAATTTGAAATGCAAAGTGTAATACTTTATAGGAATCTGGAGAGCTAATGTAACAAGGAATGTATCCTCCCCTGAAGTGAAGGATTCATTTCAAAACACACTGATACTTTAGTGCAGAGCAGTGACTTCATCAGCATAGACAAAAATAAGAAAAAATATTATTTGGAAGATATTACCTCTGGGCCAGATCATCATATGTCACAAATTTGGATTAATTTAAACAGAGCTATGTTAGGTTTTACCAGTTCCAAATCCACCTATTTCCCATGGTCTGGAGCATTATAAAATATTTCCAAATTTTATATTTCCTAATATTTTCCAAATGTTAGAATTTTAGGGAAGGGGGATTATAATTTCTCTTTTCCTTTTTCCTGCCTTTTACCACTCAACAATCTTTCATGAGGTTTTCTTCTTGATTTGACAGAGAAACTCTTTAATAAAAAGAAAAAAGCTGATCTGCTATTTCTTGCTAGCCAACATTGTAAAATGTCAGTCAGATGGGGAGTCATTAAAGAACTGGATATTAAAAATCTGTAGTCTTAGAAAACCAGATATAAAATAAGTGACAGGAAGGAAACTTTCTGCCCGGTACTTTGGAAAGTGGCTACTATTCAAGTCAGAGTTCAAAGTAAAAGCAAAAGTGACAGTTATTAAATTCCATAGTCTTGATTGATTTTTTTTCACATAGTGACAACTTTCTTTGAATGTCCACTTAGCATGAAATTAAAAATTATCTGCTTGAGATTGGGAAAAATAATATTAATATACTAAAATTTCATATTATTTCCCCAGTGATGCTATGTTCTTTTAACTCAAAGTTTCACTGTAAGGAGTGAACCAGAGGCTCATAAGCCACATCTGTACCATCTCTGGATGGTACATCAGCTGGACCAAAGCCTGCACTGCAAGCAAAGACCATCTATTTTAAGCACTGCTCAACACAACTTCTTGCTTGGACCTCAGCTTCCTACTGTGGGAATTATTTCACCACAGAAAGAAGTCAATGACTAATTAATGTTTGCACATCGTAGGCAAGGGGGGCACCAGGACATGTGAAATGTGGGGAGATTCATCTCAGCACAGCAGCTAAACCCAGAGTTGGGGTGTCTCCTGACCATCACACTGAAACTCTCTCTCCTTTTTCTGTTGATGATAGTTGTGTGAATACCTGTGCCTGCACAATGTGCAGAGGGAGTATGAACAAGCTGAAATATGAAGATAACTGTGTTTCTGAACTCTGAGAAGCTGTACGTAACCAAAAATAGCCAGTAAATGGGTTATTTTTAAAAAAATCTTAGCCTTTTGTCTTCTGAATGGGCTATTTTCAAAACATTCATTAATAATCTGAGAAATTACTTTACTGAATGGTTTGAAAATTCAGCTGTAAAATGTCTCTGCTTTTCCATAGTTACTGTGGCAACTAGATCTTTGAAAAATAATCAGTCACTCAATTAGGTATGACCCATACCTCATAAAACCCTATTGGCCATCTCTAATAAACTTATGCTTTTTATTTTATTCCCTCACAGAATCCTTTTTAAGTGTTTACAGTGGTACCCTGACCACCCAGGCAGAATACGCTCCCTTATTGCTGCCTCCTCCTAATCACACATACTGTGCCCACGTTTCCTAGTCCCTGCAGATGTGAATACCTACTACGTTTACCAGTAGATGCATCATTCATTTTTATTCTTGCTTCCTTCAAAATTCAAGGCTGAGAGACAAAGTCCACTCCTTCAAACTCTGCCTAGTTCAAGGGCTTCTATTCTTTCACAAGCCCCTGGGAAGGTATTTGTTTAGGATGGAATTCCTCTTCTGCTGCACTTCAGGACCTCTTGCCTGCAGTGTGTGGTTCTGCTCACCTTTGCACTGTAAAGTCTAGAGGGAAGAGAATAGTTCATGCTGTGTGACTTCTTAGGTGCAGTTTGCTCCTAATACCCTTGCAGCTCTGTGCTCAGATTTTCCTACATGCTATTCTGTAATCAAAATGATTTGCTAATCAAGACCCATGAATACCTCTTGGCATCCCACCTGCCCATGTGTGGTTTTACTGGGGCAGCAAGAAGCAAAATTTAGAACTGTAATGGGGTAGATTAAGTTGGAATGAGTGTGAAAACGATCTGATCTGGATGGAGGTAGCTCTCGGAATAAGGTCCACTGAAGCTTCATCCATCCCATGTTAGGTATTGATCTAAGCTCCCAAAGTTAGAAACACTGGTGGTGCCTAACCTGTGGCCACAGAACACCTGCCAGTATGCAGAAGGGAGACAAGTGTGTTCCAGCCAATGCCCAGTCTGGGCAACCGAAGGACAGGAACCACTGTGAGTCAGGAAACCTTTCTGCTGTGCAGTTACGCAGAGACCACCTGCATTCACGTATGTGAGAAAAAGCCAGGTGCTCAAAGCTATTCAGATTTTAGGTAAGCTGCTTTCCAGTATAACCCATCTCTTCACTGGGAACTGAGGTCAGCAAGTGAAGCTGAACTCTTAACTGAGAGACTTCAGGCTAGTTGCCTAAATTTAGGTGGAATGTATCCAGGCCCTAACACATACACTAATTCTTCTGGGTAGCTGCAGACACAGCAACATTCATTGTTTCCATGAAAGCACTTGCTAGTCAATCTTTTCCATACAATATCTGCTGGCAGCACAGACAGAAGTGTGTGCTTATAATAACATGACAGCAGAAATTTCAGACAAAGATTTGAATAATATGTTTTGCAGTACTTGCTCAGGCTTGTTCAATCCAGTCCAAAATATACAAAAAAGTTTCTCTTTTTTGTGAGGTCTAGATCTCCATTTCTTAAGGGGAATTATTTTAAAGGTTAAGTTAATTTCTTTTACATGCTACTAACCATGAAAACATCTAAAAAACCCATTACCACTTACATACTTCTGTTGGTATAAACTCTTCTAACCTTAACTTAGCCCTATAGCTCTGTGGCTGGACTTTATCTTGACTTGGCCCTCCAGCCATTTCTAGCCTTCATGGCTCTGAAAAAATGACACTACTTGCATTTTGTACAGGGGCTGAAAGATTTTTCCTGTTCAGCTAGTGATCAGATACTCTACTGATGCCAAGTAATCCATATGGACTTAAACCTAGTTGGGACTGATAACCTCATTGCCACTTATATTCAGCGGAGGCAACTCCGCTGCAGCCATAGAGTTGTTCATACCAGAGTCTATAAGGTATTGAGAACAATCAAAAATTTTGCTACCAGCAAAAGCTGCAACTGACCACAAGTGCACACAAATACGCGGCAGCTTGACTTCTTGCATATATGAAGAAATCACTGCAATAGCATGAGTGTACATAACTCACTTCAGTGTATCCTGCTAAGAAGAGCTGACTTCAGGATTCTTTTGTTTTGAACTTTGAAAACCTTTCACAGTGTTACTCCTACCTCCTCATCCAAATGTTTAAGTCCCTGTACATTTAAATATCAAATCTTATTTCTCATTCTCAACTAGTAAATCTCATCTCTTTCTAAATCCCTCTTGAAATATTAGTGTTATTGTGCATGTTCTGTCATAAGTATTACTTTGTGGATTACATTGCCAAAATACATTTGTGATCTGTCTGAGCTTAGCCATTTTGAATCCAGCCATTAATACACATCTGCTCACAGCTGAGCAAAATTCTTTATTGGAACTATAAAAGATAACCTTCATAACCAGTTATTGTGATAGGTATTTTCTGTGTGTGTTTTGTGCTTTATTTACTCCTTGACACTGGGTCCTGTGGATCTGTGTCCCTGGTTGGGATGAGACACTTGCTCTTGGTTTCTTTGGAGCCTAGTGAAGCAGTTTTGATGGGGCAGGTTTTCATGCCATGGTGGCAGTTTTGGAAACTATCTAGTGCCTGAAGGGATCATAGCTGATGTGCTTGGCAGAGACATGGTATATGTCCTGGCACAAAGCTGCTTAGTCTGGCCAAATCCACTCCTGGGCTTTCAGAGGGGAGGTGATAGCACCATCAGCAGTGCCATTAGAATGTTTCTTCTGCCAGCCTCCTTGCTCCCTTCCACCGATGTCTGGGAAACATAACCAAGCCATTGCTGTCAAGGGCATGATGAATAAGTAAGTTATCTTGTGCCAGCTGACTAGTGGTAACAGTTTGTGTAGATATTTCTACCTTGCTGTACCTCTTACATAATGTGATTGAGTTTATCCCTCACTAAAATACCCTCCAAAAAAAAAAAAAAATACAAAGTTATGTTACATTTGCTGTGGAGAAAGAGACAATGTCAGGTGAGACATTGTCTTAGACTGACAGATGTGTTGTAAGTTTCTCGTGTACCTGGGCTTTGAGAGAGTTGCAATATTTAGTATTTTTAGTTTTATATATATTAAGGTTACAAGAATATCTAGTTTGGTTTCTGTATATCATAAGCCTTTAAACTTTGCTGTCACACCTGTTCCAGCAATGTTTGCATGGTTAAAAAAACATTTCAGAAGTACATCTGATTTGCTTGAAGGGCACCAGGAGAAGAAACACACATTGCATTGTCCCATTTGCCAGAGCAGCCCGCATGCCTCCTGCTGAATATCTATGTCTTTACTTCTAATTTTAGTCTGCCTGTTTGCAGTTCTCAGACCTGGGTTCTAATGCCTTTCAGTTCTGAAGAGAGGACTCCCAGCCTCTCCAAGGCCACTGACTCTAGCTTGCTGTCACAGTAGGCACTAACAGACTGCACAACCCATCTCTGCAGGTCTCTCACTGGGAGGAACCCTTCCCCAGGCCTTCAGCAGTTTCCCTGATTTTCTACCCTTGCCAGGTTTTATTACCTTCTTTAAAAAGTGCTTAGTAAAGCTGGGGGAAATATTCTAGCACAGGTCTTACCAAGGACAAGCTCTACTCCATGTGAAGGTACTTGGATGGCTGTTTATGGCTCATGATATTTCAGACTGAATATAGAAGCATGCTAATGAAAGGAAGGGCTAATCCACAGCCCTGGCAGGTTAAGAGCTTTCTTTCTTCAAAGAACTAAAGCACTTGGCTATATCCAGATAGTTCCCACTGCCATCACTGCCTTCTCCTGTCCTCTGGCCTTTCCAAATCCCGTATACATCACACACTTCCAGCCTCGCCAGATGGCTGCAGCCCAACTCTGATGTATTCAGGCAGTTTCACTCCTCCCTCTTATACCTTCCCATTAATAGACAAATAAGGAAAACTATATAAGGAAAACCTCTGGAGGAGGACGCTGCATTGCCAGTGGTGTTTTCCAACACTTTGCTGCGCCTGGCCCAGACCACTGACCACTGCTCAGAGTGTGCTGCGGGAATGCAGCCCTTTTTGTGGATCATCTGTGGGCAGGTTACAACTTCCCAGGCTTTATTTGCTGTTCTAAATGAGGCTCAGAGATGCAACTTCCAAGGAGCGTAAATGGCAGTGAGATGTGCTCTACTTCCCTTGCCTATGTGCCAAGGGGTCCCACTGGGTAATGGGGGAGAGGGGAAGGAGGGAGGGAAGGGAAGGGAGATCCATCTCAAGGAGAAAGTGGGGAATGTCTGCCCTGCATGGGGATGCTTGGGGAGCCCAACTCAGTTTCTGCACCACCTGGAATTTATTTATCTGTTATACTTCGGTGTTCCTTCTGGAGACTGCTCAAACCAGTAAATATTGCACTTGCAGCAAGCAACCACAAGGAGCCCAAGCAAGATGGAATCGGGGTTCATCTTCCATATCAGATGGGTGTTGGTGGAAAGGCTGTACTACACCTTTTCTGGTGCCTGTCCCGAGTCCTCCTCTGCACACCTTTCTGAGTGAATTCAGCAGTCTGTTTGTGGATATCATGTTTTAGTCCAAAACCTGTGGCTCAGGCAGTAGACACAGACTTCTTGTTCATAGCAGTGGCCAGTGATCCCAGGCCTATCTCCTGGGAGGACAACATGGATCCAGGAGGAGTGCTGTGCTCTTCTTTCCACATAGGAAAAGTGCACCCAGGACACTGCTAATTTTCAAAAGGCCATACATATGCAGCGACTGCTGCTCAAGGTGACTGAGGTGTCCGAGAAGTAAAGTCCAAGGCTGAATGAAGGCTGATGTGCACCCAGACTTAAAGAAAACATCTTTTTATGAGTGGGAGAAAGCATACTTTCCAGGAGATGATGTATTCTGGGAGGTCCTTTGTAGGGAGGCGAGCAGGCTGACTGTGCCTGTGGGACATGCCATTTTTTGAGATGGGGCACTGTTTGGTGGCACTTCTCATGGACATGCCAATAAAATGTCTGTCCCCAGGCAGTGTGCATCAGCCCCACCTTGGCAGGGACCAGGATCCCCATTGTGCCTGCACCTGCAGTAGCACCCAACAGACTCTTCCTGGCACTTCCTGCAGGTGCTGGATCTCCAGCACCAAGAGGAAACTAGGACTTTTCTCAGTACCATGCCACAAGCCCCCACATGGCTGGGTCCTGCTAAGTTGTCCCTCCACTGGATAAGGAGAAGAGTTATCATCCCAAGGAGACTCACTCCCAAACCTTGCTCCATACTTTCTCCACAGAATTTGCACCAGGCATGGGCAGGGAATCAGTAGCAAAATAACCCCCATGGACACCATTTCCACATGGTGTCTCCAGCACGGGCAGTGTCTGTCTGATACAATCATTCCTTGACTTCTGTCAGCTGTAGGGCAGAACATCCTGTCTGCTCTTCTACAGGTGGTGATAATATGTCCTTTCAAAGAACTGCACGTAGCACGCGCTTCCCCTCACCATGCTTCTCCAAGCTGCTGGTCCACCTGGTGCCCTTAGTGGCTAAGTCAGAAAACAGCCTGGTTTTGTCCCCTCTGTTTTGCTGGTAATATTATCCCCCAAGGCTCTATACCTACAAGGGTTGCTACGTGCATTTGGCTTGGATCTGTAAGCTACTTCCCAGGTCAGTGATAAAGAGCAGTCGAGCAGTCTCTCTTGATCTTTGTTGTGGAAGAAAAACTCCTCAGCTGATCCTGCCCCTGAAGCAGGATGGTCTGTGCAATACCGCACTGTAGCTGGCAGCTCCGAGCCCGTGATGCCAGCCCCAGCAAGATGTGCCGGTCTTGCCTTTGTGCTCTTCTGCACCTGGAGTGACATGCACTGCCCTGCTTGAGAAAAGAAAACCACCCCACCGCTGCCACCCCAGGGCAGCGGACACACTGCTACAGGGGCATTATGGAAAACGCTGCAGCAGCAGCTGCTGCTGCTCTGCTTTCCACCCTGAATGGTGTGGCAAGCTGTGTGATAAAAGGTGTTTATCACCTCTAGACCTGTACAGTCAACTCAGGACCCATCAACCCTGACTTACCCACCCCGATGGCATCGCAGCCATCCTTGCCGGCAGGGACTCTCTACGTTGGCTGTGGTAACAACTGAAACTGGCCCCATCTTTTACAAAAACCTTCCTCCCCCTCCCAAAATGAAGTGGCACGTCTCATAAACCTTCTTCTCTTGGCTCTGGTGGGAGATGTCTGTCAGGGCACAAAGGCAAGAGGAACACATTCAGGCACAGATGTACACCAAAGCAGATGCGACTGCAGAAAAGAAGGGGAAAAAAAAGTTGGCTAGGGAACAAGTATTTTTAATAGCGTTCCCTTTAACAGAGCCTAAAGAGAAGTAACACTTCATTTTACCTTTTCTATTAAAGCAAAGAACTCACCAGTGTCAGTTGTGTGCAGGTGCTATGCACAGTGGGAAACGACCCAAACCAGCATGTGTTCTTTGAAATATTTCTTTTAAACAGACACTAAGTATTTTCAGCTTTTGGAGAATGTGGCTCAAAATAACAAGTAGATAAAATATCACCATGCTGTGTGAGGGAGGATATGTGCAGCTATCTTCTGTGATTTCATACTAATATTTAGCTATCATATAGCACTCTCTCGGCTGACCCCACTGTATAAACATTCAGTAATTAACCAGCACACTCCCTGCTATGCAACAGGTAGGTAATATTGCTCTTACTGTCCCTAGGCTACAGATAAGGAATTTAGACAGTGAGATGACAAAACTTATCCAGACCTGCTCAGGAAGCTTATGGCAAAGCAGAGAGCAGGATCGGTTCCTGCAAGATGTGTTCGCTTTCCCCCGCTCTGCCTTTAATGTTACAGTCCGGAGACACGTAAGACTTCAGCACAGCCCTGAGCAGAGAGGAGTCCACCTGCAAAAACTCCTAAAGCTGTTTCACACCACTGACAGTTTCTGGAGCAGACAAGGCTCAGAGGGGAGCCGCGGGAGTGCTGTAAATCAGGACTGAGGCGTATTGGCAGAGCTTTGTGGGAAAGCTTGCCTGGGGTCCGCCTGTTACTGCTCGTTTTTCTCAGTGCTTTTGGTGCTTCTTGTTCTTTATGGCAAAGCGCTGCCCCCAGTCACCCTATGCTCATCATTCATTAATCGTCCAGTTTAATTATCAGGTGTGGTTCACTTGTGGGGGGTGTGTGAAAAGAGGATACAAACATAGCACTAATTCACTGCAGAGGGCAGCTGTGGATACACCGTGGCAGGAACGGCTTGTGAGCTTCCTACGTCCCGTTGTGTCCTAGCAAGGACATTGTCCCTCACCTGCACTTCACAAAGGAGCTGCCCATCTCTCTTGTTTCATCCCATTTACCTTTACTGCCATCAGAAGCAGCAAACGGAATAAAGCAGAACGGTTCTCAACAACAAAAAAACCCCCAAACTCGACAATATTACACATGCAAGAATTAACTTCTCACATTTTGCATTTGATTTTGCGTTAAGCTTGATTGATGAGGAAGCAGAGGCCATGGACCACTGAGTTTATTTTCACCACAGGAAATGATGCGAAGCAAAAAGTAATCTTCATGAGGAAATTAGTCAAATGTTGTTAAAACTTCAATTCACCTTAAGGACTGCATTTTTTTTCTGCAAGGTTGTCAGCAAACTTGGGAAGGTACTAAAAAGCACTTCCCCATTTTTCCCATTTTTCTCCCGAAGGAATCAATAGATGCAACTGCAGGGACAGTTAGTCAAAAAAACATGCTTAGAGAAAGAAACATAATTTTCCTAGCACAATATTCAGAAAATTTGGGCTTGGCTATTGAAAGAGGCTGCTAGTTTGTTCACTTTGTTGCACAGACACTGTGTATGGCCAGTGTTTTTCATAGCCCAACATGTTCTTATTCCCTTGCATAAAAGACATCCAGTTAAACGGCAGCAATATTGCCACCACTTCTAAAGCAGGCAGTGCAGTGCAGTCCTGACTACCAGAGCTTACATCTATTACAAAAATCAAACTACATGTTTTTCCAGGTGCTACCATCTTGGAAACAAGGCACATGGGGACCAAAAAATGTGTTTCAGGACTTAACATGAGGCCTACAATTAGAATTTTTTATTGAATCTTGTTATTGCAAACTGCTTTCAACTGAAGTGTACATTTGTTTAAACACCTTCAAACCCATATTTGCTCTGGCTGTTGAAGTAATGTATATTCTTTGAGTCAGTAGAAGAACATACTGTTTAATCGGCAACGTAATCTCTTATAACTGAAATGCTTTATTTAAAGCAGTACCATTTTGCAGAGATGAGCATTTGAAGAGAT
This sequence comes from Scopus umbretta, assembly GCA_013400535.1. Classification (NCBI taxonomy): domain Eukaryota; kingdom Metazoa; phylum Chordata; class Aves; order Pelecaniformes; family Scopidae; genus Scopus; species Scopus umbretta. Next base: position 55,699 of record VZTL01076871.1, on the reverse strand, counting down.
ACTGCAAATGTTTCAAGTGTGCAGGATAAACTTTCTCCATGGAAGCACACTGTGTTGTACCCAAGCAATGCAACACGTACATCCCAGCTCAAGTGTATATGGATACATATGCATGGTGCGATTCAGAGTTCCTGTGCAACTCAGACGAATTGCCACGAGTCTGTTTTCCAGAGTTATCTAGCACTTGTATCTTCAGCTGACTTCAGATGGAGTTAACTCTGAAAGCTAAAACATCTCTTTAGCTGGAATTTTAAAGGAGTCTGAAGAAACCATGTAGACCATATGCAAAACTCTCCTGGCTTCCTTGAAAATGAGCTTTTTGTTCCTAGCTTTCCCCTGCAAATGGGAGCACTGATATTTCTTTTTTCTTAAGGTTTGCCTGTCTGTTTTACATGTTCATTCAATGCTTAACCCACCTTGCCTGAACCCTCCAGGTGTTACTTTTGTTTGAATAGCATAATACATACCAATCTGAACAGGACAATGCCAAGCTCCCAGGTGTTGTCTAGTGGACCTCAGGGTTATAGGACAACAGTCACCGACATTGCAGAGCAACTCCTGGAATATCTCTCAGTGTCAGATCAGAGCCCCAACATGACACTGTGAGCTGGAAAAAGACTTTTGGCCTGTCCAAGGATGTTAGCAAGACTCAGTCCAGCCCAAATATTCACGTGAGGACTTCTTTTCCATTAGATCATGACAGTTTAAACATTAAATGCAGAAAGAGAATTAGGTGTTAGGAAATTCGGAATGCTGTCTAGTTCTGGTTTTGACCACAGCATGCAACACATATATGCATGCACACATATTACATTAGGAATTTTCTGTATTACAACACTTCTTAGATTAGCACCAGGAAAATCAATAAAATAGCCAAAATTAGGACTCCTTAAAATGACTGTCCATTGGGTCCTTATTGATTTTCTTGGATTTTTATCTTAATCACTGGGGTTTCTTAATGGTCAGATCTTCACACATGAACTTCAATACGTCCTTGACAGCATCTACTTTTTTTGTAGTCCTTGTCATTTCTAGTTGCAGACTGGTTTGGAAATGCACAGTGATACTAATTTTAGAGATAAACCTCAGCAGCATAATGTGCATCTGATCTAAAACCTGTAGCTTTACACCGAAATATGTGGAAAATTGCTAAATCAATACCCATGTTGGAAGAACATGAAGCTGTTTGTGTATTTACAGTTGTGTATACTGCATCTACCATATTAGCAGTATATGTTGTAAATCTAACATTGACACATTAGGGAGTACAGCAAATAATAGACACTCCATGTGAAAGGCAGAATACAAAGCAAAGAAAAGATTACTTTAATCCCTCCTCCCCCAAGGCAGACTCCAAAAAATGGCAGAAGTGGGGAGTGTGGGTTAGTGACAGACAAGAGACCACAGCCAAGGCTGCTGGGGCATGTCTTATTTCAGCACATCCTCAACACGTCCCTCCATGCGCCCCCATACTGACACCTGGCACAGTACAAGGTAGATATCTGTGGTTCTCCTTTCTCTTAGGGAGGATGGGTTAGAAACAAAAACTATCTCCCTCTGTGATACCTCCAAGGGTGTCATCATTTTCACAGTTTACCGAATGATAAAGCTGATGGCCTCTCTTCAGGCATCGTTCCAGGAGACTTCGCTGCTAGGACATTTCTCTTTTTCTCCACCTGTCACTGATTTTTTGAAGGTTTCATTGTGATCGTAGGCAGCACCCACTAGACTCTCTTGAGCAATGACAAAGGGCTCGGTTCCTCTGTGTGTTCAGCATGGGTACAAGATAGCACTTGTACTTTTGTTATTTCGAGCCCGCCCACATGGGCTAGTGCACAAACTCTGTAACGACTTTGGCAGGAAGAATAAAAAGACACAGATCTTTCCCCGATGGTGTCAGTGTGCCTGCATTTGTTACTCTCCTACCATCACAGTAAGTAATTTCCCCACCTTTATTCATGATTATTGGCCCACACTGACGAGACTGGTCTACAATGAGTAGAAATCCCATTTCAGTGTAAGTCAGGCATAAACTGGTGTAACGTCATAAGAAGTCCCTGCCTCTATTCCAGTCCCTTATCCTGAACACTTCTGCAATCACTTTCACCACAAAGAAATAAAGCACAGGAGGTCAGGGCAGTTATGAGACAAGAAAGAATCATCCTAATACTGAGATTGGCGGCCAAGGTGAAAAACTGAGTGACTTTGTAGTAAACTCTGCAGCTGCTCAAAGTGGCTTCATGTATGCTTCTCTGCCTCTGCCCCACTCCATCATATGTAGTCCTTGCTTTGTAAAACATACGTATTTAGTTCTCTGAGTTTTTCCAGTTTTACTCGATATCCTCAACCATGCCTGTGGGTCCTTGCTGAAGTAGGGTCTTCACTCTCAAACCAAGGAGCCCAGAACTGTGCTGAGCATCTAATCCTGGAGGAAAGACTCTTGCTGCACCTCAAGAGGGAAAATTAGCTCCCTGAGAACCAACAATCTGCCTCTGTGTACATGAGCCACAAACACAACTGCACCTTTGCTGTGACAAGCTGTTGCTAGGTCATATCTGATTTGTTACCTATTATCTTCCCTAAATCTTTATAAACTCAATAGCTTCCAAGTATTTCCCTCCTGCTGATTATGCGGTTAGGACGATTTTTCCCTAAATATATTTGTGTTGTTTTCTCAGTTGAATCTAATTGTGCTGTTTCCTGCACATATTTCCAACCCTGCAAGTCCCTTTGGAGAAAGGATTTCTGTGTCCTCACTGGTGTACATATGAGGAAGACTAAGCAATTGCCCAGGGCAGAAAAACAGGAAGGAAAAAAGTAATAAAGGTTCTCAGTTCCCAGGTCCCATTGATTTCATATGCACTGCTCAGCTTGCAGTGGGAAATCAGCACCATGTAGGCATGCAAAACGCAACTGATCCCTGAGACAGAGGGACAGGAGAGCTGGTAACGCATTACCAACCTCCAGTAATTTAAGAATAATTTTGTTAACTACTTCAACATGCTGGACTTTTATATTTAAAAAAATCCTTTTATAGTGTAAATAAAGTCATTAAATAAAATCAGGATCAGTTATAATCCCTGCAGACTTCCCTCCAACTCAGTATATTGCTGTTTACCCTTAGCATTTGTTTCCAATTTTTTATTCAGTTTTTACTTCACATAATAAAGTTCATGTCCAAGTAAGCACTCCAAAGTCTAATAACAAAGAATTTAGCAAGTGCTCTAATCAGTGGGATATTATAGTGAAACCACCCAGATACTGCAGTGATCTGCTTTAAGATTTGTCACATACACACACACACTTTTTTT
>VZTL01076871.1:4422-52344 GCA_013400535.1 Scopus umbretta | reverse complement strand
TTTTTCACAGTTCATAGGCCACTTTGGTTGCTTTGAAATTGCATTGTTGGCAGACCAGTGATTTTCTATTAAAAATAAAAAATTACTCTGACTCTATACCCAATAGTAATGGTTTGAAGGATATTTATTTTCTCTGGTAGTCAGGATCAGTGTATCTTCTAATCTCCAAGAGAAATCTCAATAGAAAGTACATTAACTCCTGTAATTTATCAAATTTAAAAAAAAATAATGGCATGTATCTGAGACAATGAAAAAGAATTATCCAAGTATTCCTCATCACAAAGGAAGTGTTTAATGTAGAAGTTTTACTTAAGAAATGAATAATTATTACATTTCTAGATTGCCAAACACTTCAGAAGACCATTGCTGAGTAACCCAGTTACCTTATGGAATTAGGAAATTGTTTCAGGGAACCTTAAAACTATTTAGTGTGGTTTAGGCCACAACTTTTGTTAAACATGCACAAAAATTTGATCATAATGTTCGAGGTGTTCTCCTGGACTCCAGAGACTTTGAGAAGAGCCTGAGTTATTTTCTAGCTCTGCACCAATATTTTTATGATGCTTCCAGCTTGAGTCAGCTTCAGTTTGGAAAATGAGTGGAGTTCAAGAGCTCTGAATAGGTTTCATTCTGTAATTTTTTCAGTATTCAGAAGTTTACTGGGTTGAAACCCACACAGATCTAAACCAAAGAAATTGTTCCCATGAACTCCTCTGAAGACTGAATTTTTGGCAGCTCTGCTGAAACCTAAAACAAGCATGAGAGTACTGCAATCGACAAAAATTATTAATCAGCATTTTCACTATATATGGGTCTGTTTTATTTATATATTTTTGATGTGTTAGATTGTATAAGCGGTTTGCTTGCTATTCATCATCAAGAAATCTCTGGGCAAGCTCCAGGATTTGAGTGTCCATCTTCTTGTGGCCTTGTTGCGGAGGTGCTGTGTGACTGTTGATCTCACTGCACTGAGAGCTGTAAGCACTCCCCACCACCAAAGATGAGAGCACTGGTCATGAAAATGTAGATATATTGGCTTGATTACTGTTTTGTGTCAAAAATGCCAAATTTGTAGTTCCCTCAGAATTTGTTGAAAGGCTTCAGGCATGACTGCTGAGCTGTGTAATCTGAATTACAAAACCTTGGATCCTAACACTTCCATGCCAGCCCAAATCAAACCAGATCAGGTTATACTAAGCCACTGGGATTTAGTTCTACTATGAAACAGAGGGGAAATTCCCATATAAAATATCAATAGAAGATGTTTTGCTTTATAGTTATAGAAGATCTGTATTCATAGCAGAAACAGTGGCAAGAAAGAAAGAGATTTAAAGTTAACCTAGTAATCATAAATACATTTGCCCCCATTACGCCTATCCCTGTTTCCACCATTCTGTCCAGGTAAAAAAGTCTCACAATAGGAGCAAGTGCGTGCCAAAGTGGCACAAAGGGGTTCAGTGTGAAGGATGGATGAGCCTTTATTCATCTTGGTTCTCTTCCTCATGTCTGTCCTTCCCTTTAGCTCCTAACATCTACGTTTCTTCCTCCTCACCCAAAGAAAGCAAAACGTGCAGATGGGTATCATAACCCTGTGTAAATGGTGCCTTTGTGAATATTTGGACTTCAGGAATGAGAAACAAAGCTGAACGTGTCCAGCTCCCAAAGTCCTCAAGAGGCACCTCTTTCACAGAGTTATAGTTGCCCCAAAAGAACTTTCCAAAGGTTGCATTAATCAGAGGTTTCCATATTTTAATCAAGAGGGGCAAAATAAAGGAATGGCAAAATCTCTTCAGAGCATTTTGCATATAAGTGATGATCCTGTTAGTGAGCTGGAGAGCTATTCTCAGAGCTACCCCTGGAGCATTCCTGACCTGGAACACAAACCAGGGTAATTGTGTGCAATAACAGTCAGGAGGAAAAAACAAGTCATTCCCACAAGAGACCATCTATAGCCACAGGAAAATGATATAACATTGTAAGTAAATAGCTAACTGGATGGGGTTGACAGTTTTGCTTTGTTTAACAGGAGGGGATGCACATTTAGATACAAATTGATAGCTGCTTCTGGGATGGAAGGTCTTTCATTCATGGCTCTGAGTATGATGGGTCAGTACCAGTGTGAGAATTGCAAATCCATGTTTCCATGCTCAAATAGCTGCTTCTGGGAGGTTTTTAAAATTTGAGAAGGAAAAATGTTGTTGTGTGGGCTGCCTTTCTGCAATTTTCATATACAAGAAAATTCTGAGAGCTTAAGTCATCTGGCTCATCAGTAAACTAAGAAGCCTGGAGAGAGGAAAGAGACTGATACCATGTGAGGTACAGAAAAATGTCTTAACTGTAGAGTCTCAAAGCAATATTATCTTGGATGTTTCCCTCTAAGTTCCCATGTTTCTTTTTCATCCCACAGCCTGTTTGCCCAGTGTTGTTCCAGTGCGATGCATAATGCAGAAATATTTGAAATGAGGAGCAATTGGGGTTATTGTAACAGTAAGGCTCAAGTATTTAGAAAGCAGGACCTTTTTTAATGTTGGGTATGCTGAAAGCAGCAGTTTCTATTTTTCAGTTTTTATGTCTCAGAGCTGGCTGACCACACTACTGGCACATGGCATGATAATAACAGCTACAGTATTGCCATCTGGGGCCAATGGAGCTAGGCTGATTTCCCCCACCTGAGAATGTGATCCCTAATCTTTCACAGGTGGATTTGGCCAGAACTAGGAAGTAGCAAGACGAGCACAAATGAAAAGCAATGGTAGCAAAATTACCACAGCCTTTTCTGCATGTAATGAAAAATCACTTTCAGACTTTGGCAGTTTCTTTTCATCTCCTTCTTTTCTATTTTTTTCCCCTTTTTTTCCATTGTTACTATTTTTTACTCTGCTTGTCTTTGCTGATTCGGTACATTGCTCATTCCTGCTTGCAGGGTATTGATGCAACATTTCTGTGGGTGTTCAGCCTCCTGGTGGACCTGGGCCCCTGCTGCAGAGCCTGGCCCTTGGGCCACTCTGCCCCTTATTCTGCTGAAGCAAACCCATTCCCTACAGCTCTTTTCCTCATATATGAAGACCAGACATGGGGCACTGCTACCCCTAGACTATCATGTTTAGCTAGTTGAGAGTGGGGGAATTTTCCAGCAGTCTAGCCAAGTGAATGCTTATGAGGACACAAAGCATACACAGCGCCTGTATGTATGCACAGAGGAGATGATCTAAAAGTTTCCTGTTACCGTAGTAGAGCTACTAAATGTAAATTGACAGAATGTGAAGAATATTATCGTGGAAACATCAGCAAGCGGAGTAGCCTGTGGGAAAACATCACAGGAAAAGGAAAAAAGAGTTCCCCTCCACATTTGGAAATTTGGATGAAGTGCTAAGCTGCAGGGGTTGGATCTTGAACTAAATGTCAGTGCTTTGGGGTCAGTGACCTTACCTCTACAGTACTTTATTGGTAGTGTGATAGATAATTTATAGCTTTAAAAAATGCTGGAAGGACATACTCCTTCATGGAACATATGGTTTGGATTTGTACTATGTCCATTATTCTTGCTTCTGACAACCTGTAATAAGTCTATATAAATTTGTTACTAAATTGCTATTCTCTAATAGATATACAATATTTCCATTATTTGACGATATTATTGTCACAGGGGTACATATGTCAACTCCAAGAGCTCTTATGAAATGTATGTGCCAGGATTTCACTTTGACATGCAACCTTTAATTTTAAATACAATCATACAAGCAATAAAGCTTTAACATTTCAGCTTGAATTCCTTGTAATAATAGCCTTTTGTTTATTTCCTTCTTTTAAATAAAATTGACACTGACAGCATATTGGCAAGGTTAAAACAATCCTGTTATTACAAGCATTTAATCACAATAAAAAGGAAATAATGTATTTTTTTTAAATAGTCCTTTGAAGCATTACTGCCTGATTACCTCATAATATCTTTATCTCTTAACTATTCCCTGCCAAGCCTGTGTTTCATTCCTCTCTCTGTGAAGAACATCATTTTTTTCCCCCAAGCAGAAGCAGAATTTCTTTCGATGGCTACAAAATTCTTTCCTATTTCTGATAGTCTTGCAAGGATCTCCAACAGTCATTTATCATGGGATATGGGGTTTTAATTATTACCAAAATTTGATTTGACATTAAAACAGTCCGTAAGCTTGTGTCCGTTATTTGGCCGAATGTGACGGTTTCCATAAGCAACAACTTGCCATTTCCTTCATGTTGGCAACACTGAGTTCCTGTGGCCTGGAGAAATTAGTGAATTATCTGCTCCCATATAAGTCAATGGGGTTTTGCCATCAACTTGCATGGGAGAAGAATGAGGTTCCAGGTAAGAAATGGCTGAAAGGCTGCTTTTTACACATTTTTTGTTACTGAAAGCTAATTCTTTCATGAGATTCAGGAAAAATAATACAAAATGTTTTGTTTCTTTCATTATACTGTCCTAGCAGCAAAGGGTCACTGCTGAAATGTTATGTCTGCTAGAGACTGCCAAGGTTTGTCATTAAGCACGATCACTTGGGAATGTTCCAAACACTAATACTTTTATACTTGAGATAATGATATTTTCAGTCAAGCGATATGCAATTTTTGCCAAACCCAAGCAAAGCAAATACAACTTGTCTTTGGTTGTATTGGCGGGACCTGTATTGCGTGGCAGGTGTCCTCCACAGCTTTGGTCCCCTAGGAGGTTGCTCTGGGGCCCTCCTGGAGCATTTTGAGGCTCCCTCTTGACTTTGAGCCTGGGTTTCCTCTGCAGAACTAGCCAGGATTGCCTGGAAATGGTGTACATCTGAGTCTTGTCCCAGCAGGAGAAACACTCTTGGATCCCACATTGCAGAGGAAGAATTTATCATTGCCTATTCCCATTATTCTGTCTCTCTATTCATTTTATGACAAACCATAACAAAACAACTAGGAAATGTTCAGTCTTGCCATTGTTTGTAGTGCATCTTTCAAACATAATTTGTTATTTTCATTTTTCAAAAATCAATGTCTGTGACATGGCTGTTCTCCTATTTCCAAGCCAAACATTAACTCTAACTTTACCTGTGCAACAAGCACATTGAAAACATAATCACTCTTCCTATTGCCATTGGAGATCAGCAATTCCCCATCAGCACAGAAGGCCAACAAGAATGGTCTGCTCCAATGTTTGACAGAACTGTATCTTCTATTAGTAATAAAAATACTTTGCACATATAAATTGCATTTCATGCAAAGATCCCTGTGTGTATTACAAAGTTTGAATTATTATTATCCTTGTTTTACAAATGGCCTGCCAATGTCACAATGAAAACCATTATATCATTGTTCCTTCAGCTAGATCTTTTTAATCACTAGTGGCCAGGGCTGAGATCGAAATGCATCTCCCACGCAAATATCAAACTAGTATTTAGCCTTCCTCATTGTCCCCTGGTGATACTTTCATGGAAGTAATAGTGATGAGCTTGAACACGTTGCTGAGTGCTGCATAATTGTGAGAGAACAGCTCCAGTGTGACATCAATTTGAGCTCTTGGAGTAAAACAGGACTTCTCTAGTAGGGCACCACTCAAGAAGCTGTAAAACCAAACAGGGAAGAACTACAGCTACCAAAATAGGTTGGCTTCAAGAGAGGATGGGTGGGTCCACAGCATTTATGATTACAGGTCAGACAACCCCTCCTTTAGGAAACAAAGTGTTGGGGAGAAGCCTGTAAGTCTTTTCCTTCTGCGTGTGCACTGAAAGGTTTCATGATACTTGCATGGTCACGAGACCAAACAGCTGGTAAGGAACTCATCCTTCTAGCCAGGTCACAGGAGGCTAATCCATGGCAAGAGAGTAAGGCAGTGCAATTTGCAACCTAGAAGGCAGTGGAGGAGTAGAAGAGGAGAGCAAGGGTAAGTCCAGAGGAGAGCGGGATGTCCTTTTTGCCTCCCCAGTCCTCCAGAAAATGAGGAGGGATTTAGTGCTGGAAAGGAAATAATGCCATGGCAGGGATGCTGGGTCAGCCTGCTCCTCTTCTCCAGGGTACACCTGCATGTGGGGCCCATGGAGAAAATCCAGCCTTATGTAACTCCCTGCTCCACAGACCTGACAGCAATATACCTTGGACTATATTTTTCAGGGACTCTGACTTTACACAGGAGGGGAACTGAAACCCCTGACATAGATCTTATTGGAATTTTGGACCAAAAGGAATTATTAGATTGGCAAGTCTGCGTTCTGCTAGTTCATAAGCTATAGGATGTCACAAATACTTTTCTATTCTTTAGGATCAAAGACTGATTAAACCAGGTAATTTCAGTCTTCAGGTAGCTTAACAGACAAAGCTAATAGCAAAGAACAGAGGAGGCTGAGATGCCCAGTGTCTAGAAACTCAAGAGATGAGATATGCCAAAAGATCTCCAGCATGGGAATCTTGAGGCATCGTTCCTCAGAGTACCTCTGCCAAGCTGAGGAGTGGGAATCCTGTCCTTACCCCAGTTTGTGGATCGGTACTAATCCAATGAGCAAGAAGTCAGGGTTCAGGCTGAGAAACTTCAATACCATCTTAAAGCATGTGTGCCCCTTTGCCTTCCCATTTCTGGCTGCAGTTAATCTCTCGTGCTTCAGGGGAAGGCAAAACATCTCCATGAGTTCTGAAGAGCTTACATTTGTCAGTTAGACTCTGAGAGGAAAAATCCCCCTGTGTGCTTGCAGAGATTGTGACCTGTCTTACACTCAGCTAGAAGTGGTTTGAAAGAAATACAAGCAAGCCTGAGATGTCCCACAGCCAATATACAAAAGAAGGTGAATGTGGCTTCACACACTCATAGCTGAAAAAAGCCCCCAGGATTAGCCTGTCAGCCATAGGCTAGCTAGTCTCCAAGAAGCTATGATGAAACACATATTTTTTCAAAGTCTATATACTCCTATGTTGATAGTGCAGCATTAACTTTGCCTGGACTCCTTGTCGGCAATGATGATGTTTTCTTAATGTTACAGGGACAGTCATGGCAAAAGATAATGGAGAGAAGGCTGTTGATTTTAAAAAAACAGTTACCCTCTACATTTGCTTCTTCCCACCTGGCTGCCTGTGCTTGCCTTGTCCCATGAAGCTCCTTGTGAAAGAGGACAGGCTTCCTGCTCACTTCAGGAAAGACTTGGCAGTGCTAGTACCAGCTTTATCAGAGCACACCAAAGCCATGTGGATGTTTATAGTAATAGCAGTGGTATTGAGTACAGGAGAAAGTTGCAGAAAAGATGGAATTTTCTCTTCTGGACCTTGCTAAACTCCTTTGCCAACACTCCCAGTTAGGCAAGTTGTCTGCCATTTGTACATGCTGAGGTACTCCTTGGCACAGGTTTTTAACTTTTTTTAACTTTTTTTAACTTTTCCTAATGATTCTACAGGTCTCTGAACAGATGTGTTCTCAGTAATACCAGAGTTTTCCAGTTCACAGGGAATATAGAATTAACCTCATCAGAAATGGGTGGACTCTTGCAGTACTGTTAGAGACATATTCCCCATCTTTCTTCCTTAAAATGCATAGGTGTTTTTTTATACTCATTTAAATTACAGCACTAAAAATATTGATTGGATATCCATACATTTCACCAGCATGCCTGGTGGATGCTCCCTGACTGGAGCAGTGCATATAATAGCTTCATCTCCTATGGAATTTGTTCAGTTCAGAGGAGTTTGAGGAATCACACATACGAATTCTAACAGAAATGTACAATATAAGTTCCTAAAAATTTTTATATCAAAAGGAGTAGCCAATAAGTAAAAACTGGAAATAAAAAAATGCTGTCTTTTCTAAAGTCAGCAGGATAAGAGGTATAAAGAACATATATGAAAGTTGCTACCTTTGGCTGTAAAAGATACAGTGCAGTATTTTGCATGTGATGATCATTTCAGGCTATATGGCTGTTAGTCTGCTTTTTCACAGCTGTATGAAACTGTCTAATAAGTGGTTTATTCCCTTATAAACCTTGATTCCAATCATTTAAAATCATAACATTTTATTTATCATAGCTCGACCTAGCAGTTCACTGCTTTTGACTCAGAGGAGTCAGAGAACAGCCCTCAAGGAAGGATGCAAAACCCAAAATTACATTCCTGTATCTGTATGCAGCCCATGGCATTTTGTTAACTGCCTGCCTTTGCAGTGGTAACCACCATCATTCTGTGGGCATCTCTGTACAGACCACTGCCACAGTGACAGGACACTGATCTGTGTGGTCGGTCCTCAAAAGACTGAACTACAGCCAGGTGCTGCCAGCCATACCCAGTGGCCTGCAAGTGGGAAGCACAGTCCCTATAGATGAGTGGAATAAATGCTGTGAAGTGAAAGAGGAGAAACTACTTAAACTTAAACAGCAAGTGGCTGCTCAGGTAGGGAACAGAGATAGGTCTTCCCTTGCTCTTCCTCCCCACAAGCATCTCCCTGTGTCACTGTGCAGAATTGATTTGTCTTTCTGCTAGCCTATGCTAAAGCTTTCAGCCTATTCCTAGTTTGAATTCCTACTTCCAGCCTTTATACTGTGCTATGCCTTCATCTGCAAGGCATTCTGCTGCCAGCTTTACCGGCATTCTCCTGGGAGTTCTGTATTTTCACCTCCTCTGGGTCCCCAGCAGCTGTTGGACAAGTGATAAAAGGGAAGTGAAATATTGGCCAACAATGTAAGTATATAAAAGAATAACCAAAACACCTTGGAAATCTGGGTAGAATTATTTCATACATATAGAGGATCTTATTTTGATATTTCTGCTTTAAACATATTTATTTTTTAAGCACACCTGTGATTTCCACATCTGGACTTTAGCAGGATGAGAGGTCTGAGTCCTTCTCTGCAAAATCAAGTGAAGTTGCAAAACAGATCCAGATACTGGTGGCTGTGTGACTCAAGGACTGATAGCTAGATGCCTTGAATTTACATTGAAGTCCTTCCTTGAAGCCTGTTTCTGTCCAGAAATGAGCTAATGCCATTATTGTCTGATGGTTCACAGGCATACTGTCTCTGGAGTGCAGGAAATAAGCCCTGGTGATGTTTGTTCAGGTTTTGGAGGATTGCTTACAGTCACTCTCTGACACCTTTTCAATAAGTTCATTGGAAAGAACAAGTATGGAATGAAAATGTTCTCATTCCTCCAGACCAGAGTTGATTATAGCACTAAGTCAGCACTAGGATAACCACTCTGTGTTGCCTGGACAAAAAAATGTGGCATAATATTTATTTTCTGTTCATAGACGAGGTTCAGACCAATAGACTACGGCAAAGACAGTAGCCTGATTCATCTGTTACCTGAAATAAAATAATAAAATAATAGAATGCATCTCTCTGTGACTACTTGTTCAGGTTAGAGTTATTAAGGAAATATGGATGGACATGGTTTCCATGGGAAATATGAAGGCCTGACAAAACTGGAAGATTACATGGAACTGTTTGAGCTTTCGTAAAACTTCTGGGGGTTTTTTTTGGGTTTTTTTTTTTTTATTTTTTAGGAAATAAAAGAGGAAACTGTTCTAAGAATGCTGAAAGCAACTGGTTTGGTATTTCCTGAGTGAATCCTTTCTGATTTTACATTTTAAAATATTTTTTAAATTAAAAATAAACCAAACCTTTTAATTTTATTAAAAACAAAATGTTTCAATTACCCAGAAATTTCCTCACAGATTTTTTTCATCTAAAAATGAAACCAAATTTCAAAATCCTAAGAAACTCTGGGAAATTAGTTTATACTGTCTTCATAATTCTATCGCATGTGGTTACATGACTTTATTTTGGTCACATTCACTCCTTTCTGTCTGTGTAATGTAAAAAGAATAGTGCTCAAGTCTTAATAGAAAAATATCTTAGGAAACAAAAGTTCAAAGTCACCTCACAAATGTTTCTGGAGGGAACAACTCTGATGTGATGAATGACAAATCACAAACAAGGAATCTGATTTAACACTTGAATTCATGTTCAATTTACAGAGCAAAACAAAGTGTTTAGACAAATTAATGGAGAAAAATGAATTCACAGGAAGTCCAAGGTAATGGAATTTACCCTTCTGTGTTCTTTGAGTATGTTTTTCTTTGTGACTTATTTGCTTGGATCCATTCACGACATAATATTCCATACACAAATAAGTGGTGTAGTCTATTTCTTAGTATTTCTAAGGCACTTAGTATATCTAACATGGCTTCATTGCAAAGATGCCAAGAATTTAACAGGATTAAAAGATGCAATCAGATAATTATGCAGATACTAAGAATCTTTACAGTTGTGTTACATATATTTTTCTTAATCTACCAGGTGTAGAAATCCTTATATTTTGAACCAGAAAATTATTTGAGGGGAGAAACACATATTTCACTGAATATTTAATACTGTAACTAGTGACTTTTCAGTTGTCTGAAACATCTATGGTGGTAGACTGGTCTATGCAAAGACTTAAATGAGGAATGGGACTGAATGAGATGCCATACTTATTCACCAGTTTTCTTCACTCATGTAGCATACTAAGCATCAGGTAACAGAAGAAAAGGATCACATTATTTTCCTCCAAAACAAATTGCTTTGAATTCAATTAATAGCAACTTGGTCTTAGCTTCTCACAGAAAGACCCAGACTGCTGAAGACACATGTGTAAGTTGGTACAACCTCTAAAAGCTGAGCACCTATCCTGTCTCGATGCCCCAGATCCTCTCCAGTCCAGCCTAGGTTAGCAGATGACCCACATGGTTGGTAAAAGAAGAAGAAAGCTCTTCAAGAGCTGTGAAAAGCATGGGAATGACTCCAAATTTCAGGATCTTGAGAAATGACACCCTCTGTGAGAAAAGCCATGTGATGGTGGAGATGATATTTGGATAACTAAACCACACTCAGTCATACCTTCATGCCTCTGCAAATCACTGATAGTACCTTGTAGTTTGTCATCTGTCAAGTGCAATGCCATCACTCCACATACACCAGTGCTCTGACCCTGACAACTCACTCTTCTTCTGCTTGTGCATTTTGCCAAAATTCTCTCTCCCCTCAAAGAGATCTGGAGTGCCAGCAAGCAGCTTGGCAGTATCACATAACCCAAAGCCAGGAGTCACTTGCTGTCCAACAGCTGTACCACATGTGTGTCCTAATTATCTTGAAGCTGCTTTGTTGCTTCAACCAAAGCAGGTCATTATGCCAGAATAAAACAAAACAACCTCAAGTTGCACCACGGGAAGTTTAGATTGGCTATTAGGAAAAAATTCTTTACTGAAAGAGTTGTCAAGCGCTGGAACAAGCTGCCCGGGGAAGTGGTTGAGTCCCCATCCCTGGAGGTATTTAAAAGACATGTAGATGTGGCACTTAGGGACATGGTTTACTGTGGACTTGGCAGTGTTAGGTTTACAGTTGGACTCAATGACCTTAAGGGTCTATTCAAACCTAAATGATTCTATGATTCTATGATTCTAATTACTTTGAAGCTGCTTTGTTGTTTCAACCAAAGAAGGTCAGCACGCCAGATCACTGTTTTGGGTGAAGCTGATACATGCACAGCAGGAGCACTCTTCCAAATATCTGCAGGAAATCCTGGTTACACAGTGCCCAGCTAGAGTGACAATGGCCACAAAATGTTCCTACTCAGTTCCACCCGGCTGGGCTTCCTATGATGTCCTCAAACTCACCTTTTTATTTTTGAGATGTTCCTATATCTGTCTCTAAGGGCACCATTTGCACAGGGGATTTCAAAACAGTGTGAACCTTTCCAAGATACATGACTAAAACTTTGCACAACGTACCTGTGCTTTGAAAAACAGCCATTGATACTGCTTAGCTTACTGTGTAGGTGCCAAGTTTCAGGTAACAAGGGTTCAGTTTGCAGACAAAGTGGCTAATCATGTTTTCCACAGATAGCATCCAGAACTGGAGGAGGATGATACAACTGATGCTGAGACCAAAGCTATCCTAGCCTACACTGGCCCATCAGCCTGCACAAGCACGGCTTCCCCAGCAAGCCTGAGTCCCCGCAGCATGCATGTGGCCTCTGCCAACAAAACTGTGTTTTTGCGAAGGTGTGTGCTTCAATCTGCTGATCAACAAGGTAGGAGGAAAATCCAGCAGAGCAAGAGGACAAGGAGTAAGAATTAGCTGGGGGCTGCTACATTGTCACTCATGCAGTTGGATTGCCCAGTGCTTGTCTATCAAAGCCCTCAGCCATGCTGATTCCTGTCCAGGGAGATGGCCAGCCACTGCCTGTGTCTGCCTGCCTGTTCATGAAGGGAGACAGGATATTTTTCTGCCTGCATGAGCAATGTTCCCTGACAATCTGTGGGTAGGTGTCCCTTCTGCAGAGAAGGCCTGATTCGGAGTCTGTGAAAGACACAGGAGAAATCCCAGCAAGGTTTTCTGTCAGGGTCTGTCAGAGTCTTATCAAATGCATGCAGTTGTAATATCCAAATAAATATGCAGGTATAAATACAGATATATAGACTCAAAACAGGTATAACAGCTTTTGCACTTCTAAATCTTTCTATTTTTTTTCCTTTCAGCCTAAGTCTGGCTCAATAGAGACACAGGAGGGAGAGGGAAAAGAGCACTCGGGCCCCAATTCTGTTACTAAATAAACCAGACTGGTGAGGCTTCTGTGGTTGATGGGCAAGCACCCATATGATCTTCGCTCACAGCCACATGACTGGTCCATCTCACACCCCGAGCAGAATGGCCATGCCTAGAGCACCTCTCAGCAGCGGTTGCTGGTGTATGTTAGCCTTAAACCATTCCCCAGTGATGCCCAGGATGGGACTGGACAGAACAAGTCAAAAGCCACTCCAGGGTGCATGTAAAGAATGAAATGATTCATACAGTTGTGAGTCTGTAGCCTGGTCCTGCTTTATTTACTGCAATAGATGTAGCTGCCCGCTCCTGCTGCTCTGTGTTGCGCTTAAGCTGCCCTCGCACCCTGAAGTAAGTTATTTAAAGCCATGGGGGTGTCTCCATGGGTGCTGTGGCTCTGGTGCAGGATGCATAGGTGGGACCTAGAGACTTCCCTTCAGAAAGAATGCCCCTTTCCATCCCCAGCTGTCTCTGTGTCCCCTGTGGCAGACAGTACAATCCAGCCCTCACTGCCTGGCTTTCTGCTGCATCCCATGCCCATCCATGCTGTTCTCCTGCCGGGACTGCTAGTGGCATTATTTTACTTCTCTTAGACTTTGTGAGCCTGTTCCAGAAAAGAAGTCAAGCTGAGACACCATCTGAAGGAATTTGGACTATTTCTGCCTTGTATTTGGGCACAGAGATTTTATTTGCCTGTAATAAGAAACATTACCTTCTCCTCCCCCCCAATAAAATGATTCCTCTAATATTTAAGTTTCAAGACCATACACTGTGTTTATAAGCCTCAGGCCCTGAAGTAAAATAAGATTGAGTTTCCCTCAGGTAAGTACTTCCAGACACTTTATCTGCTATATCATTACAACTATACTCTATTTGTTACTGTACTATGTAACACAATACTTGCATTATATTCCACATGAAAAGCTGTTTCTGCAGCATCTTGTCATCATTTCACGAACGCGGCTTTGAAGCCGTTTTGAATTCTGATTTCAGTGCAGAACAGCAGAGGCTCAAGTGCACAACACTGTATTATTTACTCAGATGGGGTTAATTGCTGAATAAAAGAATGGTTCCTTTCAGTTTACCTTTTTACAATCTCACTCACACTGGATATGGAAGACAGGAAAGTCTGTGATAAATATCAAACTTTCTAATCAGAAACGAGCCCAGTCGTATTTGAAATCTTGAACTTAATCCAGAATCAGGAAATGCAGCCACTTGTGTTACTGTTGCTGAAAGAAGAAAATGACCTTTTTATTGTAGCTTACATTCACTATTGTGCTTGTGAACCATGGGGAATGGAGCAGGAGAAATGCAAGGGCTTAAGGAGACCTTCTTTTAACAAGAAAACTGAAATTGGTTGTAATAAAAATATATAGCTGATATAAAGGCTGTGTTTCTCCAGGGCAAATCTGTGACTTTGACACAGATTCACTCCTAACAAATTATTTCTGCTTCCTAGCTACTGTTAATATTTGCTGTCAGGCACCCATTGCCTTAAATTTTACCAGCTTTAGCCTCAGCAAAGATTCATTTGAATGTAGAAAAACTAATAATCCACACCTTTAACAGGAATATAAATAATAATGAAATAATACTATAAATTTTTAAGTGGAGTTTTACTTTCAGCAAACACTCTTATTTCCCAGTGATGTTACAGGGTGAATGCCTGCAGGTTATTTCAGTATAATGACTCTCTGCCAATGACTAATTTATAGCTGAACTGGAATCTTGGACCAACAGCAGCAACAGAGTGCCATAATTCAACGGCACGCTCTTGGACGGCACACAGTGGTAGGTAATGTTGGACCAGAAGAGATCAGAATCATAAAATTACACACATTTTTTTGTGACGTGGAACCTGGATGGAATTTATACTTTGCCCCAACCAAGTTTTTTTTTTACATGAGCACTTTATTGTGGTGCCCTCTGATGCTATGAAGAATCAGATGCAAAGGGTGTTAATAGCACAGCTGGAGCTAGATTTGCCAAGCAGTCATAATACTGTGTGGGGACTTAAATTAAGTGGACAGATTTTAAAATAGTATTAATTTTTTTTAAATGTTTTAGAAATACTGAGAGCCTTATACATTCCCTAGGGCTGGCTGATCTCTTTTGGGAAATCAGTTAACTTAATTATCTGGAGAAATCAGAGCCTAGCTATGAGTGAAAGTTTAAGCTGATGGGTCAGACAGTGGAAAGTTGTGAGAGCTTTCTGTGCATTTTCACAAAGTCTTCAGTATTTGGTAAAATAGAGTCAGCCTTGTTTTCTGATCCCTAGATCTCATTTTTCACTCTCCCTGATTCTTAGGATAAGATTTTTTTTCTTTCCACTGTTTATCCTATAAAATTCCCCAGAAGATATTTAAAATGAGTTCAAAACAAAACCACACATCAATAAAAAATAAAAACTCATAGGACGTTCCTTAAGCTTGCATGTTATTAAATGAGATACTGGTATTGACTGAAAGGATAAACTCATACTTTTCTGGAATAAGGCCTTAAAGTTTTTTCTCATCAGCTCACAAGCTCTCATAGGTCATGGTGAAAATATTACCATGAGCTTCAGCTGGAACAAATTCAGGTCTTACCTAGGTGGTTCATTGGCTGTGATGTGCAAGGATCATCCAAGGTCAGCACCAGCCATGCTAGTAACAAAGGATGGGAGAGTTGCTGGATAAATCCCACCAACAGCATCTGCCAGCAGTGGTGTGTGTGATTCCCCATTGCCCCTCCTCAGCAATGGTGGTTATGTGGCACTCCCCAGGTAATTAAATGGTGTTCCCATATCCCATTAGCAGGTGTAGTTGCAGCAGACAGGATACCAGGAACCTCACTGTGAGCCCAGAAGTAACTCTCAGGCTGGAGTTGGATAGGAAGCAGTTTTATAGACCAACCTTTGCTGCCATGGATATTTTAATTTTTCTCTATTCTTTCACGAGAAGAGGGAAAACAAGACCTTCTGAATTGAAAAGGAAGAGCAATGGAAAGCAAGAAAATACCTACAACTGCAGCAGCCAGTCCTACAGTTAGGCCGTTGACTTGAAATCTGAGAAAATAACCTCCATGTTGCTGCTCTAAATTATTTAGTATAAGAGGGAACAGAAAGGGACATAACTAGTGAGAAAGGCTGCTATAATAAGCATCCACCACACACAATTATCTCTGTAAACCCATTAATCTGTGTATGTCCCTAGCTGGACCACATAATACTGATTGAAAAGCACATTTATTGAAATATAAAACTAGTCCAGCCGTCTGCCTCTATTACTCTACTTGGACATATGTTCCAAAATATCCCTATTACAGAGAAGTTTATTTCCACCTGATATGTATGTGTGTGTAGTGTATTTCCCCTTGTTCTTGCATCAACAGTGTCCTCCAACACAGTGTTTCCCTCTCTGATGTTCCTGTGATGTATTTCTATGGATCAGTTCTATCCCTTTCACTCTTCATTCTGCTGAGCTAAGCAGGTTGAATTGCCCAAATCTCATCTCACACAAGAAGCACTTGCTCCTCCAGCCATCCTGGCTCTTCTGCCTGGAGAGGACTCGCATACAGTCTTTGCAGAAAGCTTTGCCAGCAGCACTGACCCTTCCCTCCCACTACCAAAAATACCTGGCACCTCCTAAGATCAAATACACCATTTTCACATGTGTCACGCTGAGGGTTCACAGATACCCTGTACCAGACCAGTATCCCCTGATCTTACTTCTTTTCTATTGTTTCATAGTAATGAACTCCTAACACACCAGAAAATTCTTGTACTTTGTAAATAAAAGCATGTCTTTGCCATGAGAACTGTGTTATTTTAACCCCTTGCTGTTATTGCAGACCTCCTCTGAGCTGATGATGCTTCCCAGTCAGATATCAACAGCAAGGGCCATTAATACACTTATTTCTCTGTGTGTTAAAGCAATTAATGAAAACATTTTGTAAGATTAGTTCAAAAATATCCTTCATGTACACTGCCAATAACCTCTTCCCAGACAGTTTTAATGCCACTGGCAATTACCTTCTCTGCTTAATGAGTTTTTACAGTTTTAGCAAAAAAACTGTACAAAACATGTTTGTACAAAAAAGAATCTTTGTCCTAGTGGTTTTGGAGCAGATAACAAGCATATCACATACATTTGCCTTGTTCTAGATATGCATTGTCACAGAAGAATGTATACATTAAGACTGGTTTGACCCACTTTTTTAATATCCATTTTGTACTTTACTTTTTGTTTCCCCCATCTTTTCTTAGTTGTCTTTTCAAGTTGTTCTCTAAAGCCTTGCACATTGTTGAAACACACCTAAGAAATGTCGGTTTTTCAGAATCTCTTTTCTCTCCTTTTCAAAATTCTTTCATCTCCACCTGTTAGACCCTTGCTGCTGAACACCAGTCCCCCCAGAACTCCAGGATGGGGGTTGTTCAACAACCCAATTTAAATCACGAAACTCCTAACCTCGGTCTCCATCTAAGCTGGGAGTGCTCAGGGATCATTTGTCCCTGCTTCACTGATGATGCCAAATTCATTGTTGCCATAACTCTTCAGCAAACAAGCAGGGAAGACTGGCTGTCAGCTGCCTCACTTGCTGGTGTGATGTTCAGAAACACAACATGCCAAATTTCTTTGGTCTATCTCCTGTTGTGCTTTGTGATAGCAAAAAGAAAGAGTTAACAGAACAAAAATAAACAAGTCCTGTTTCAAGTATTTTTATAACTTTCTTTATGCCACAGAGCTGTGGAGAAAACCAACATTTTAAGGGTTGCTCTTTTTTTTCCATTAGGTTGTCTGCTTTTACAGGTGGTGAGTTGCAAGATCTGAAAAACTCTAAGCATGAAAATGCAACGGCGAGATGGTCTGGAACTGAAACACCCAAGCTGCCTGACCCAGTGCTTGCAGGTTTATAACACAGACACTTGCTAAACTAACAGTAATAGTCTGGTGTGTGAACACCTAATACTATGAAACCCAGAGATACAGTTTTCTCCCTGGTAGCCGGTTCACCTTGTCCTGGAGCAGTGTATATAGCCCTTGGGTGGAAGAACCTAGTGGTCACAGTATCGACCCATCAATCAAGTGCAGAATTTCACATGTAATCTCCGTAATACAAGACAGATCCAACCAATTATTTCCTACCACTTTCATTGCTTTTAAGATTTCCATGTCACTTTTAAAAGTTAGTTATTTGTGTACCATTATTCTACCAGAAATATGGATCCAGATGAATATTTGGAGTCAGGGTGAACAGAGCTGACATTTTTGGTGTTACAACTTCTCATGGCCAACTGATTCCACCAGACTGCTACCATGCTCATAGCATTACACAATAACTCAGATGTGAAGGGACCTCATGAGACTTTTAACCCAACCCGTTGCGCCAAGCATGGTCAGCTGTCAGGTCAGCCCAGGTTGCTCAGGGCTTTATTCAGTCAGGTCTTGAAAACCTCCAAAGGTGGAGACTGTACAACCTCTCTGAGCGACTTGTTCCACTGCTTGATTGTCCTCATGGGAAAAAGTTTCTCCTTATACCCCTTTGGAAACTAATTTATTTCAATTTCATTGAAAAATAAGATTGTCTGTTGTCTCTTTACCTCCTGAGCTCTTTACCTTAGGAGCAACTCCCATGGGATCCCGCCTGTCCATTTTCTGAATGAACCAAAGCCTGGTTGCCTGCAGCTCAAGGTCTGTACCCAGTTACTTTCCCTCCTCATTCCCCCCAGGATCTTCAGTTCCACTATTTCATGGGTACTAAAATAGCAGTTTTCACTGATTATCACATTCCCAACCACTTATTCCTTGTTTACAACAGCAGATCTAACTGCATCATCCCTGGTTGGCCCATCTAGTACCTCTGCCAAGAAACTACCCCTGATTCCCTCCAGAAACCTCTGACTGTTTGCATCCCACATTGTTGCTCTTCCAGAAAATGTCAGGAGGTTGAAATATGCCGTAAAAAACAGGGTCTCTGATCCAAGGACTTTCCTGAGTTGTTTAAAGAAGGCTTCAGCCACTTTCCCCAGCCTGTTCAGGTGGTCTGTAGGACAATCCTACCACAATGACATCCTTACTGAGCTCTCCTCCAACCCTGATACACAAACTTTCACCCAGCCTATCATCTATCCGTCATATATAGGACAAGCCACCCTCATCTTCCCTGTATCTCTTGAAGAGCCTGTATCTACCGTAGCACCGCAGTCATGCGAGCCTGCCCCACCACATCCAAGTTAGTCCAATTATGCTGTAGCTTTGTAAATACATGCAGATCTCTACTTCTTCCTGCTTGTTTCCCAGACTCTGTGCTTTGGTGCACCTACACTTGAGTCAGGCTTCCCTTCACTTTTACCATTCCTGAGGCCTTTCCTGTTCCCATTACCCTGCAATATTTTCTTCCCACCCACAACCACTGTTTTCTCACTTAGCTGTGTGTTGTAAGCTCCTTCCCCTAACAGTTCAAGTTTAAATAACTTTCAGTACTTAAGATACTGAATATCTTCCAAAACTCAATACTTTTCAATACTCAACACATAACATTTAAAACTTAGCTTTTCATTCTTCCCACTGTGGGTGTTTTGTGGCTTTGAAACAAAGTAAATCTATTTACAAAAGACTTCCCATATTGTGCCACCATACGATGTTTCTTTAAAACACCGTGAGATGTTTTCTCAAAATGTGGACAATGTGGAGTTTCCATTGTCCTCAATGATCAAAAGTTACTGCCTGCTATTAGCTGAAATCAGTGGGAATCACCACAGAGCAAGATACTTCAGAGTGAAGATACCAAAGGCAGTGATAGTAGGAGATTCTGGTGCCCTTAAGTATTGCTTGTTTTTATGGAAAGGCACCCCTTTCTAAGGAGTTCACAGAATACATTGCATTACTGTCCTAAAGTGCCTGCCATGAAGAATAAGGGCATGCATGACCACAGAGGAAGCATAAAGGAAAGGAAGGTAGACAACGGTAAATATGATCAACCCACATGATTTTGCAAAATATTAATTAATTGCATTTTTTCTGATCTCAAAGAAGACATGAATCTGTGAGGAGGAACCTGAATGAACTAGGGGGAAGAAGATAATATATGTCCTTCAAAGAACTAAAAAAAAATTGACTCTGTTGCCTATTTTGTATGTACCAACATGTTATTTCTGATATTAGAATGTAGATCTCGTGCATATTTCCAACATCACTGAAGCTGACCACAATATGAAGCAGCCACTGGAGGATGTCCACAGATGACCAAGAGGATTTTGGTAGTAGAGTGAATGATTTACACTGCTAGACAACACAGCATGGGCAGGCTGATGGAATAAGACTTTCAGCATCGTAAAAAAGGCATAAGTAGAATCATTCCCAATCTCGAATTAGAAACTTTGGGTCTGTTGGACCTGATTTCTTCTAATGGGGTGGGTTGATCAGGATTGACTTGTTCCTTTATCAGGCTGCCCTATAAATTAGGAAAAAAAGTTTATCTGTTTATTTTTCTTATTTTTCCTTATTGATGTTAAACCTTTTTGTACCAAGAAACACTGAGAAGTCAAAGGCCACTCAAGACTTGCTACATTCTTTCCAAGACAGAGTCCTCAGACAGCCAGAACTGCTTTTCATGCAATTTATTGGCAGCGAAAAGGAATGGAAGAGAGGTGAAGAGATGGCCCATAAAAAAGGTTGTTCTAGGTTGGTGTCTGATCTGGAATTTCACATCTGGAAAGGTGGAAAGTCAAAAGGCTCAATTTTGCCCTTTAGGTGTGGAAAAGTGAGTATGTTTTATAAATAACATGTCCTTCCACTTGAACAAAAAATAATAGCACGCTGTACATGACATTCCTTCTCTGAATAGGTGAGAGTGAGGTAGGGGCAGTAACATCTGAACTGAAGAGGAAGGTGAACCAAATTCTATCACTTCTTACCTATCACAAAAGTTGCAACTAGAGAGGAACAAATCAATCTGGACATAATAACAGCCCTTTTCCAAAACATAACCATCCATACTAGTGAATTAAAGATGAAAAAAAGAACTTCTGCTCATTTCTTGTTTCTTTCAATTTTTTTTGGTAGGGTCTTAAGATTTTGGTTTCGTTTGGTTCAGACTTTTAAATAAATTCTTTTTTTTTTTAATAACATTAGATGTTCATTTTCCAACCAGACTAGAAAATGCAGTGACTGGGGGATTAGTAAAGTGGTGCTACCGTTGCAGAGTTTTTTGCAAGACAAGAATTTTAAGCTAATTAAAACGTTTTTATAGTGTTTAACTCCCATTTAGCTTCAGTTTTAACATCTTGAAGAGAAGATGACTTTATTGAAAACCTAAGAGCCAAACCATTTTAATTATTACAAGTCACAGTAAACACTCCTTACACCTTCCAGTGATTCTCCAAAAAGCCAGACAATGCCAGACTTTTACTCACTGTTTTAATAATATATGTAAGTATAATAATGTATATAAGTGTAGAAGAAAAACCCTTAACATACAGTTTTGCTGCATAAACCCAAAAAATAGTAAATATAATTTTAAATAGAAACATGACTAAAGAAAATAAGTTTCTAGAGTGAAGTACTCTGGAAAGTAATAGTGATGACACCACTCAAGATCTATGTGAATGATTCTTAACCTCTAGGGTAAAAATCCAGACCATTTCAGTGGTTTATTGAATATGACTACAAAATACATTTTCTTTTCAATTTTTTGTTACTTACCAGATACAGAAATTTGACCTTTAAAAAAAGCATTTTATGCTTTTCAAAGGTGGTTTTGTTTTGTGTAAATTGCTTTTCTATATCAAGAAAATACATTCTATTCTTCAGGGATTTCTGGTCCTACTATTAAGGTCAGAAGATCCCCACTGGTGGCCATCAGATGGAGTCTGGCATACCAGGCAGCTCTGCCCAGGCTGCTGTCTTTTTTGCTGACCCGGTCCAGGGCTGGGAGTAACAGACAGCAAAATCAGTGCAACATACAGATACAAGAGCCGAACAGCTCCTCACACGCTCTCTGCCACCTTTAAAGCATGGACTGTCATGAGTGAAACCTGGCACCTAATCTCCTAGGCTTTGAAAGGTTGGACAACCTTATGGCAAACCCATTAGATTGTGAATGTTTCCCTTAGTGGCATATTTACAACACAAGGTGTCTTTAATGACATAATTCAGTGAACAAAAATCTCACATTTTCTTAGGTGTTCATCATTATTCTATAGTTTTTCTCAGTCTGAGAGAACAACTTAAGTAGATTTCCTGATGGCTTTATTGATGTGACTATCATAAGAATTAGCTGATTGTATCTGGGATGACAACAATTAGCAATATTACTTATGTGTTATTTTTAACTGTACATATTGTGTAGATAAATGAAATGCCCAACAAGAGGAGACTTCCTGCATCTTTCATAGCTCACATGGGAGAAAGGAAGGCACATCTTGTCTACTCTGGCTGTGTCAGACAGACTGAGCTCTGATCTTATGGATGATCATGCCTGGGAGAATGTGAGTGTTGATTTCTCATTGCACATGGCAGTTTGGCTACACATATGGATGTTTCAGGATCCATGGCAGTGCAGAACTAGCGAAATGACTCACCTGTGATTTCTGTGGCCTTCTTCCAGATGAGATTTACAGCATCTGATGCTGAGGCATATTTTAGCTATTTCTAATGGATACAAAAACCCCAAGCTTAAGCCCTTACATGTTCTTTTGCATGCATCAGCCTCAGATATGTCTTAGCCATCTTGACAATTCAAAGTTTTGCTGGTTTTTAGAGTCTACAATGTAAAAAAGAATTGTACATTGGTTTATTTAAAGTTCTTGCCTCTGTCCACATGGGTGAGTCTCTGCATGTTGTTGATGAGTATCAGAATGTCTGTTCAACAGGGTGAAAAAACATGCATGCATCTCAGAAGTGAGAAAGAATGAAGAAATTTCCTTACGGTTAGGATTTTGAAAGGATATTCTTTCAGAATATGAAGAAACTTTCTAAAATCCCACCAACAACATATTTTCTGCATTTTTATTTCTTACATGCAACACACTGATGTAGCTGAGGTAAGAAATACCCATGTTGTCTTCTTGATTCTGTCTATTGAAATGAGGTCTTGCTAAGGCAACAACATGAGGTTTAGCAATTTGAGGTTAAGATCCGGCCTCTTAAACCCTTATGTGTGTCGCCTTCTCTGGAGCAGCAGCTAAGATAGCTGTATGATACCTGCCAATTAGGAAGATATATAATTCATTAGGTTATCCTCAGAACTAAAAAAAAAAAAAGTCCAAGACTAAGCTTGTTGCTTTCACAGTGATCCCTTCTCTCCTCTCCAGGAGTGCTGAAGAGATTACTGAGGACGCCAGGACATCTTCTGGCATGGCCTGCACAGCAAAGACACAGAGGTGTCTCAAGCAGATCCAGAGAAGGTATTGCCTGCCATCTGTCTATCTGACAGATGAACAGATTTCAGCTCAGAAATCTACTTCAAGCTGGACTGGTTTGGTCTCCCAAGTCCACTGCTCAGAAGCCTCCAGTTTGGTGGAAAGGGTTGGCAAAAAAGTGGGAATGCTCTTTTCCTATACTTATTGCCATGCAGTTCTGGGGCAGGCAGAACACAAGATGAGGAGGGATGATGGTGCTGAGCTGCCCAGGGGGTGTGCTGCCAAGCAGGGGCCCAAACAGTCAGCTGCTGGCAGTGCACGGAAATTGGAGACAGTTTGATATTTCTGCTAAGAAACTCATCGCAGGAATCCGACTTCTGGTGCCATCCTGGGGAGCCTGTTCGCACTTGGGCCATCATCGCCCCCAGCGACCAGGGAAGGAGCGGGCTTTGCAGCCAAGCCCGCAGCCTCTGCACAGCGTGGGCTTGCATCCTTCCAGCACAGCTGTATCATGTTGCGTGGTGCTTCGCATTGCTTGAGGACAGTGCCACTGGCAGGCCTGAGCGCTCCTATCTGCTTCGTCAGAAAAACAACATTTAGGGCCAGCTTCGGTCCCAAATTCACAGTTCCTCCATCCACACTAAGTTGCACAGGGGAAGCAGGGGGTGATCAATGCAGGAACCCACTCCTTGCAGTCAGCTCTGCTGCTGAAGTAACACCGTGAGATACAGCATAGCCTTGTCTGCAGGGGGACAAACCTAGAATCTGAATTAGCTTTAAACGGATTAGTTACACCCCATCAAACTCTTGTGGGCATGTTATTATTCAGAATTAAAGTGACCTGATTTCAGCATAGCTTAATTCCACTCATAATGGAGTTAAGCTAAATCTGAGGATGAGTCCTTTATTACAGCTGGTAAATCCTCTTTGCACCTCTGGTTAATTTGGATTAACTTTCTTGAGGGGCCCTCCATGCTCGAGCCCTGCTGGTGGCCAACTCAGCTACAGCATCTGCCACTGCCTTTCTAATTGTTCAAGCTAACAGTGCTAGGAGAAAAACATGTGCTGAGGTAGAGTGCTCCTCACAGCAGGCTGAAGAAGCAGAAGAGGGTCAGCCACTGGAGACTACTGATGAAAGTCTGCACTCAAAACACTTCTTTCCAGAGCTTTATCACCAGGTGCCTCCTTAGGCAGGTACCACAGTGTCTGGCAAGGGCAGCAACACAGGAGGAGACACTCCCTCACCATGACATGACATCCTGTCACTGCCACTGCTGTGGAGAAACAAGAAGTTCCCTGCCCAAGGGGAGCAAAAGCTGCCCTGGCAGCACCCTCTTTCCTCAGCTGAGGGAGAAAGGGAAGGAGGTGGACCCATGGGCCCTCATCTTTAGCCTTTTCAAGGTGGACAGCTTCAAGGTGCTCTCTGCACTGGGCTTCCCCACTCGCAGGGCTCCTTCTGCAGACTGCTACTTCCCAAATCCTTGCACAGGAAAGTCAGTATTTCCTAAAGATGGTGAGTCTGATGGTCAAGATGACAATGTAGTGTACCCAGTGCTCAGCAGCTGGGGGGTCACTGATAGCTCAGGAATAATATTGCAGTCTTCAGTCCCAGAGATCTGCTACAGCCACTGGGCTTTTCTGCCCCTCTGTTGTGCATGCATGGCTGTGCTCCCCAAAATGACCAGCTCTGGGTCTGCCTGAATCTGAACATTATTCAACTCATGAATATTTGTTTAAGATATCTGATTGTTAAGGCCAAATGAAGCCTTCACTTCCTCTACAAATATTTGTGCAATGACCTATAACTACTGGCCAACATGCCTGCCAGCACTCCATTAGATGACATCCCATTTTACAATTAAGTATTATCATTTGATAACCTCTTGAGGTTAAGAACACAGATGTAAGATCTCCAAGATTCCTAATGGGAATACTTCATATCAGAAGTATGTTTCCCTTGAGGATGACATCACCACAGGGACACATATTTCAAATATTTTGGCCATTGTATTTTGAAAGCTTCTTTAGAAATACAAAAATGCTTTTTGAGCCCTGAAAGAACTTTTCTATCGGTCTCAAGTAAACATACTACAGTTTAACTCTTTGGAAAGCCTTGCTCAATAACAGCAAAAAGTGTCAAGGTAAACAAAGCAAAGAATTGCAATGTAGCCAAAGAAAGAAGCATGTTTGGTATATAGTGTTGTTATTACCTGAAAATAGTTCTTTGCTGAATGCTATGTTAGTGTTTTTGTGATGAAGCAGTTCAAGCGGAGCCTAAGCCACAGTTTCACATCAGGACGCTGACTATTTGGGGATTTGGACTCCAGGTTCAAATCTAACAAATGGTCTCTGTGCATAGTATGGCATTAGATAAACTAAAACTCTAAGCCTGAATCCCTCCCACCTGTTAAGCGCTGGTAAAAGTTGGAAGTGGATGTAGTCTAACCTTTAATTATAGACAGGACTTTCACCTGGGTACTAAAGCTAAATCACTGGCTATTTAGTAGAAAAAGGTTATATGTATGTGTCCACGTATGTATATACAAATATACATTTTTATATGTGTGTGTACATATATATATATAAAAAGCCTGGATATGCAGCTATACGAATAATTTATTTGTGTGGGGTTTTTTTTTCCTTTTAAGGCCTCCTCCACTTCCATTTCTGCCCTTCTCAATGTGTCTCAGGTCATACAACTTAGGAAAACAGACTATGAAAAGACCAGCATTTACTATATTTTGAACTGCATAAATATAAATGCAGAGTAACTTCAGTGGAATTAAAGATGCTATCCTACTGAGGAAGCAATACAATGCATGGAGACAATGCAGTCTAAAGAGTCACTTTTCCTCCCTGAGGGAATGAAATTGCTTTAAATAATGTACTTGGGGAGAGAAAAAGGAAAATTCAGATCCCTGCCGCTCCTTGTTGGCAGAAGATGCAGGACCCAATTCACTTTGGGCCCTCCTTACAGTGACTGTTACAAGGACTAACGATGTTCCACCAACAAGGCCATGACCTATGGGGTCTTCACTGTAGGATGGCACTTATTACATGCACTTTAATTACCTCAGGTTTTTCTTGTAGCTGATGAACAGGTCAATAACTGCTCTAAGATGTTTTCTTACTTCCCGTTTTCGTGCTAGATAAATTAGCAGTAAAAGCTCATGAAACACTATTCATCATTCAAAAGATAGCCATGAACTAATTAGAATCATAGAATCATAGAATCATTAAGGTTGGAAAAGACCTCTGAGATCATCTAGTCTAATCGTCAACCCAAAACACCATGTCTACTAAACCATGTCCTGGAGTGTCACATCCACACGTTTTTTGAACACCTCCAGGGATGGGGACTCCACCACCTCCCTGGGCAGCCTGTTCCAATGCCATTAGTATTATCTTTATAAAGCCTCATTTACTTATAAAATTAATTTGATAATATTACATGCAAAATCATCCAACAGAGGTTTTAAATATAACTTAATGACTATATTCAAATTAAAAATTAATACTTAAATCTTCATTAAATAAGACTAGTTTAACCCTATTAATGTTTTTTGAAGGCAGCATTCTAGAGTTGCTTCCATTCTCAAAGACTTCATAGAATTCTTAACAATTTCACAGAAAATCCCTAAAGATTTCTTAAACAAGAATGATGATAATACCAAGTCATCATTTCAACAAATAATTATAACTGAAATCTTAGTGTAGAATTAACACTATGTATCTTAGTGCCATTGTTAGAAAGCCCATTGTATATTTGAAAATCTAGGTAATTTATCTGAAGCTTTGAGAAGGAAAACAAATTCAGTTCTGCTTTGAGTAAGCTGTATTAGTACCTATGTATCTTGACATGTATGTTTATACTGTGAGACATATTAATTATTATTTTTTTTTTTAAATATACTTTGAGGTAAGCTGCAGTTCACTTCCACCAGTTCAGACCGCCAACAGTTTGGGTGCTTTGATAACACAAGAAGCCAGTGGCTCCTGTTGGCAGGGGCACCCACTCCTCTGTCCACGTGTGTCCAGAATCACGACTTTGCACAACTGGAAGGCAGACTCTGAAAAAGCAAATTGCATCATGTTCACATGAAAACAAAATACCTGTTGTTTTAAAAGATGACAGTTAAAAAGTGCTAGACTACCACTGAAAAATAGTCCATCCATTTTTCAGCTTATTGGGAAATCTGGACATAGGCTTCAGCTTAGTCTTTTTAGAATGGGTACAAAAAAACAGATGTTCTTTCTGGACTGAAAAGCTGAGATAGAGAAAAATATGCATCTATTATATGGAATTTATGTTTTATATTGCAGTAGAACTGTTCCCCTAGCTGTCTGTCTTATCCTGCAAGGTAATGATCTTTTTTGTAGGTGTGACAGCTTGCAACTCTGATTTCAATGAAACACCTTCCCAAGTAAATTAAGCTTATACAGAGTGGGACAAACATTCCCTGTTTTTCTTTCTCTCCTGATCCAGTCTTGTTCTACTTAGGCTTTTATGCCATACTTACCAATCACTTGAATTTTCCAGTACCTCAGCTTGTTTGCAGAGTGGGACAAAAGTAGAAGACAACCTGATCCTTTTAGGTAATATGGCTCTTGCCTGTACCTTTTTACCATATTAAAAATGATCACAACACCAGGATTTCATCAGACATATTCCTCAGAAAAATACCATCTCTACCCATAAACTAACAAACAAGTAATGAGGTGCAGAAATATTGTATCATAAAATCTCCCTAAGATACAGAGACTAGATTAGCATGGCTACTGCAAATCAACCTTTTTAATATGAGCACCCGTGTTAGCATAGAAAGAGAAAAAGAGATTCCCAGAAATTGTGCCTTAAGTTGATAGATGCATGAAAGTGCATGAAATGTGCATTTGCTGGTCTACCAGCCCATGAGAGAGAGTTACCCTGAGAAGAAATTAAGAAATATTTGGAAAGCATGGTGATACAAAATTAAATAGATTTCGTTTTCAGTTTCTGACAACACTAGACAATAGACTTCACAAATCAGTAACACAGACTGATTCTAACATGACCTAAAATTACAGAAACATAGAAGGAGGAATGAAAAAACTTTCAAATTTAGTTAAAAAGTACAGATGTCTTTGTTTTTTCATTGGCAACTTCAACATTATTGCCTTTGGACATTTTATTTTTAAGAAACATCTGTCCAATTTGGATCTGTCATACTGCAACTGTGATTAGTTAGAGATGTTACAAAAAGCAAAATTACTTATGCAAGTCAAGTCTACAGAGTTAGTATATCATGATCACAAAGTAATAAACTTCCTGAGAACAACAATTTGAATTTCTCTGTTGTCTTTTACCCATGGAACCCAAACCACCTGAAAAGCATTATTTAATTATGTATTGCACAACCTAGAGACAGGATGTATAACAAAAATTCAGTAAGTCTCCTCTGAGATGGAAAACAGCACACACTGAGAAGGAGAAGTGCAATGCCATGACTTAGGAGAATGTGAGAAAAGCAGTCAGGGAAAATTCAAGAGGTAGCCTGTAATTATTCATGTTGTGTTTAACTGAGGTATCATCTTTAACATCAAAACTTTTGGGGTCCCTGCTCCATGATGCTTACAACCACAGGTGGACAGTCATTTTTTCCTACCAAATATGGCGGTGGCAACAGTTCTGTTTTAAATCTCATTTATGAGAACTTCGAGATAAATTTTAGAGCTGGACAAAAATTTTTAGACAAATAGTTTACTCGCCAAAAAATGCAGGATGACTGAAGCTATTTGGGAGTTTGGATTGAATTCAGCAAATTGTTTCAGCCAAACAATGTGGGGGAGGAAAGTGGAATTCTGAAAATGTGAAACATTTTGTTCTGACATTATCAAAATTACAAAATTTGTCCTTTATTTTCTTCTTTTTAGTTAAAACATTAGAAAAGTGGGCAGTACAGGCAGAAAAGAGGAAAGTGACACACCACAAGAAAACCTGGAGTGTGTCACACTTGGAAGCTTTTCAGTCTGACCATTCCCAGTTTGTGCAAGAAAGCCTCCAAATGAGAATGAGCTGTACCACAGAGGATAAGGATACGTGCACATTCCAGCTGAGAACATATTTCTCCTGTGACTTAGAGCAAAGATGCACCAACTGAAAGCTGGAAAATGCCGTTACTAAAGTCTATCAGTTTGATCTATTTTCTCATCTTACATAACGTGTTTGATGAAAAGCAATTTAGATGGTTTCTGATCTGCCTTGACTGAACTATTTTTACGTGGGTCATCTTCTGCCTTTTAGTGGTTACAAATATCAATCAGGTAAAACTATCAGTACTCCTGAATTGACTGCATATGTTAGCCAAATGCTTCTCTTCAGCAGACTATGGTTGCCTGGAGCTGACAAGTGCAGAATAAAGTTAGAGCTGCCTTACCTGCTCACAGGAGGACTGTCTCACAGCAGAAGAGAGACCATCTGGGGACCAAAGAACCAGCTTAAAGCAATCAATTTCCCACTCATGAAAGGAGTGGGATGCAACTTCCTTGAACTCTGGAAAATCCCTTGAATAGGGTACACATCATTTAAAATGATGACCCTATGGCACACATTGGAGTAGTATTCACTTGAACTCATACAAAGGGCCACCAGCCAACCAGCTCAAGATCAAGCAATCCGAGAAGAATAAAGCAACCTTTACATATGCTCTTGTCCTGAGGTCCACTGCAAGATCTTCAGATGCAGCTAAAGGTCAAGACCAATAACTGCATCAGTTTCTGAAAACTAAAGAGAGCGCAAAAATAAAGACATAAAGAAATAAAAGAAGAATTAAAAAACTTATCTAAATCTTCATGACAGAAAACAGTTCTAAACATGGTTCTCATCTAAGAGCAGTTAGAAGAGAGGAGATCTCATGGCACTGCTGCCACAGTCTGACTGACGTGGCACTCTGATAGGAACAAACTGCTGTTCTAGCAGACTGAGCTGCTCAGGCTGCAGATTTGGTACTGGCTATTTAAAAAGGTTGGGAGGAACTAGAGTCCCTATGACTCAAGCCCTAGTATTGAACTCCTGCTTGATAACTGGCAGGGGGAGAGTGCTTACTTGTAAGCGTGAGTGATGTTCAAATGTCTGAAGCATCATTCCTTCCATTGTAGGAAGCTGGCAGAGATGCAAAATATTAGAGGACCTACAAAGATGCATAACTCGGGGATGTGCGGGAGGCTCTGACCCATTTCTTGCAGGATATGTGAGCCTCTTCCGAGGGGCACATTGACCAATCACCCACAATGCAAGCCATCAAGCCCCAGCAACTCACCTTGGGCTTCAGAGTCTCTAGAGTCTGACCCAAACGTGTTGCTGCTCATGAAGTCTGGACAGATTGGGTAGCCCTCAACTAACTACAGCTTCTACTGCTGGCAGAAATCCCAGGCTCAGCCATACTGGGGCTCTGTGGCTTCTCTTGCCCTTTAATAGCTCATTAAGCTTTCTTGCAAGGGAAGAACCTGGCATTTAGAGCTGCAGCTACTAAACTGCATTTACTGTCATCTGCATACAATTTGCTGTATGGAGCTGAGGCACCACATTGTTGTGAAGGGAGAAAAGTGATGTGGGGGAGCGAAATACACTCTCTCATTCAGGATTCAAACCTTGTTTCTATATTTTCACAGGTTTGTTCACTTTTGCGGTGAGCAGAGAATGGGAAGAGAGAACTCTTTGAGTACACGTGTGGCAGAATCACACACACTGCACAAGGCTGTTGATGTGAATTGGCTCAGGCTAGCAGTGACTATATACTGACTTGTGTCAGTAAGCAACTTGTTTCAGCTGTTATTGTTGTGATGTTGTTTCCTGATTAGAGGTCTTCTCAGGGCCCAGAAATTGTTATCTACCACAGCATGTGGGGAAATGCATTCTACTTCCATAGGGAAAAATCTCAGCTATAAGGATAACAGAGAACAGGGTTTGAAGTTATCAAGAATGCTACGCTGCTAACCAGCTAGAGCCAGAACATGGTCAATATATTAACTTGTCCTGGTCTTGCCTTTGGCAGTTTTGGGTGTAAATGACCTCTTGCTTATAGACTTACAATGACCCATTTTCCTGCCTGCTTCTGCAGAAACTACTCAACCACCATTTGTTTCTCTGTGCTTTTCTTTCCCCTGTTCCCTTTTTGTGAAAAAAAATAATCAACAAAATCTATAGTATAATCCACCATGGGGTCTAAAGAGATTCCCATCAACTCTCTCTTGTCCTGCTTAAGTCTGCCAGCTGATCTGCCCACAAAAGCACTGCCTCATCTGATTCATCCAGGTTATCAAACACTACTCCTTAAATTATTTTAGGTAGCCTGGCTCATTTGGACTGACACAGGTTAGAAAACATACCAAAGAAGACCCACCAGCAAACCTGATGGGTCAGCGGTATCTGTAGGAAGGGAGTGATGAGAAGGCAAAGTTGGAAAGGGAAGAGAGCAGGAGGTGGCAGTCCCTTCTGCCCATCTGGCTGAGTTTCACTGGTGGGATCCATCCTCAGGAACAGTAAAACATCTCAGACTAGGAAAGGTTTAGGGCTGCAGCCAGGGGTAGTTCAATCTGAGTTTGATGGTAAGGACAAAGCTGTATAGGGAAGCAGCTCTGAAACCACGTTTAAATGCCTCTAAGTGTCTCTTACATGAGCACAAGATTAATAACTCATTTCTTCCTTACCTGTGAACAGCATTCCTACACCTAAGGAGAAAGACACATCAGCCTATAATAGTTATATATTCTAGTCTTCACAGCTTTCCTTGGAACTTCACTGAGATGAATGAAAGAAAGTCAGGTACTCTGCACAACCTGTGTACAAAGGAAATTGAAGTGTGGGAAGTTTTAATGACTTGTCACAGACCACAAAGCTGGGCGGAATATGTACCTGATTTCCATGTCGGCCTAAATGTCAAATTAATCCTTCCTCTGACATTTAAAAGCAGCAGAAAAAGGTAAAACTGTTGGTCTTTTATTTGTTTTCAGAGTAGTTCCTCCTTTTGTATATAACTAAAAGAAGAATATGGGGAGAAGGAATAAAAAAGAATTGAAAGAGAACAATGAATAGTTGATTTATGGATTTCACCATTTTTTATTCAAAGGGAGAAAAGCAAACCTGCTGTTTACCAAGGGAAAGTGTATTTTTCCTTGATCTTTGGTGGAGATAATTATTAGAGCAAGGGGGGAAAGAGAGAATTAATTGTGTTTGCCATTTCCAGAACCCTGTTCTAACTCGATCGCTAAGTCACAGCAGTAGTGTAATAACACATAAACATGATCAGTTATCTTTCCCCTTTCTCTCTTCACATACATTCCATTTTATAAAGTGCTGAGGAAAAGGAAATTGAGATTACACTACTTACAGATGTCCTGAGAATGCTGGAAACTGTTGATGGAATAAACTACCCTGAGAGATCACCTTTCCTTTCAAAGGTGATCTTCCTTTCATTTCAAAGCATGTGTTCCCTAATTTGGCTGTTGCTCAGAGATGTTTTCTTCATGGGCTCTTCTGTCTCTGCCACTTTGGCAAGCAGTGGAAGAAGATGATATAAGAGAAACCAGTCCAAATTCAAGTACATATAACCTTGAATTTAATTCATGTTTGGAAGAAGAAGCTATTTCTACTATATAAATAAATCACACCCTTTACAAAATCTTTTCTATGGCTCTCTGACAGTAATACTCAATGAAAAATGGTATTTTTATCATGCACAACCTGTGAAAACTGTCCCTTTGTCACGAGAAAGGAATAAGGCTGTGCTATTTTCATTCTTGGCACATTTTCTTAACTAAAATATAATGGCTTCATTTCCTTTTCTTTTCAATGTGAATTTAGTGCCGATGAAAAGTACCAGCTTAGCAGCTCAGGAAACCGAAGCATGTTATTCATCCAGAGAGTGAGAACACCACAGGTAATCAGAGTGTAGAGTACCAGCAAAGTCAATCAAATCTGATGTGGATGGGAAAACTATTTCAGGCAAATAACTTGCTCCTCCCCACAAGTTATGTACAATTCTTCATCTCCCTGAGGACTTTGTCAACCTTGTGCCCTGAAAAATGGTTGCCTAAAAAAATGTAATTGCGTTCCTGAAAAATGGTTGCCTAAAAAATTCAAGATTTTTTCCATCGCAACTGTTAAAGTCAAAATATGAACAAAGAAAATGTGACTATAACTATTTCACTGGGGTTAAATGGCGAAGCTTTCCAAGTAGCTTTTTTTTAATGTAAAATATCCCCATAAGATGTTATTCTTAAGACTTTGTCCAGCCTTCTTTTTCAGACATTAATCTCATACTGCCACAGTTACACTCTGCAAAATGGCCATTCAAAGCTGACAGCATATGAGCATCTAGTATTCTTCATGCTTCTGATTTCAGTGTAAACATACCTCCATCCTAGATAGTCCAACAGCAAAGCCACTGTAGAGGATCTGTGCTCAGCCTCACCAGCCTTTCTTCTGAATGGACAAAAAGAACATTTTCTGATGGTGAACCTATTTCTAGGTTTGGGTGTCACTTAAATCTGAACAATGCAAAAGATGAAGCACCTCCCAAAGTGCTAATCTACATGCCTGGTTAGTCAATGAGACACAACCTACAGTGACATTATATACTGGAAAAGACCAACCCCGGCACATGCTAGATACAATACAAAGTGTTTAAAACTGGCTATACCATATCTCAAATAAAGTGCAAGCATAGCCTTTGCAGGATGCTTCCTTCAAATGTTACCATGAGCAAACAGCTCTAACTTTTGCAGTAAAGCTTTAAAGTCAAAGCCATTGTTATTTCAAAATTATACAGAGCAGTTTCTGTCATCCATGCTGTAAAGCTCCTATCTGCCAAGAGGTACATAGACCCAAACTCTTCTCTCCATTCACAGCAATGTTATTGCACAACTGTGAAGGCAAAGCAGATACAACACAGAGTATATGATTATAGTCATTAGGTGATTCAAATAAAAATATGCAAGGTGCCTCAAAATTTAGTCACTTTTGAATAGGAACTGAGATATATTCTTGATGACATACACTAAGTTTTCAGCTGTAAATGTGCTCTTCAATAGATCTCTCTTTTCTTCTGAAGTGGTAAATAGCTGTCTTCAGGATATCAATAGCATATATGTTGATAATTAAATTTATGATAATACCATTGATAATGAGAAAAGCGTTGATAATTACATTGTTAATAATGAGGTGCATGTTAACATACATATGTGAGTATGACACACAGAAATGCTTCATCTTTGACTAAGCTGTGGGCCCATGTGTAACCCATGCCCATTCTGGCTCAGGTGGTGGGAGGAGATGACATGTTGAACTGTCCTCTGTGGCTCTAGATTCGCTGAGGTCTTTGGTGCTTGTCAGCACAGGACCAGGGTCCCAAAAATACATCAGAAAGTTCTGCTGCTCCCTGTTTTAGACGTAACCTTAGAATACTTCTAGGAGTAAACACTAATACCTTAGGCCAGCTAACATCCACTCACCAGTGGTGAGGAGCAACTAAGCAAGAAGCCAATGAAAAGGAGAAATCCAGTCTTAACTTATGCTCTCCTATTAGCTGTTCTTCTTTTCCACTCCTCTTCCAGCCCTTTGGTGTGGGGGGTAACTAACTTAAGACTTCCTTAAATTACTTAGATGTAGCTTTGGATGGCCAGGATCAGAGCTTGTGTAAAAAGCCAGGGGATTTATACTGTGGCTGGTGGATGTGAGCCTGAGTGCATCTCAGTGAACATAAATGAAAACTAAATCTGAGGGAAGCTAAGTCAATGTAATGGACTCCTGGGATGAGGGGAGGCAGAAGAAGGTATAAAATACACCAACTCAGACTCCCTCCAGAGCCGGAGAACTCAGATTCACATCTGAATTTGGCTCCCATTGCCTGACTCAGAAAAGCAAACTGTCTCCAAGTCTGGAGACACCATTACATTCTGTGCAAAACCCTTACAGGGATACTGTTAAGCTTGTCTAGCCCACAAATTAACTTAGTCTGATGTATCTTAGGTTTTACTCTGGAGGCACAGGCTGTGTTCAAAGAACCTCTGAGCAGCAGAAATGAGGAAAACAGTACGTGCTGCTCTGCGACCTGCTGCCACATGCCAGGGATGGCATGTGGGCAGCACCTGTGCATGGTGCCATAGGTATTTATGCCAGGGCTCCATGGACCTTTTGGGTTCTTTAGATGGAGGAAAAGGAAAGTGAATGAAATAGTCTGTTGCAGGGCAAATATGTTGCAAAGAAGCCTCTGGGATCCTTACAGCAAGATGTGCTGTGAAAAGTACATGACAAAGTAGGGGCTCCTTGGCTTTTAGATGTGTCACAGCTATATAAGCTGCAAGTAGAAAACATCTACAAATCAGGATCTGTCAAGTGAAAAGACAAAGTGGAAGTATTAGTGCTGGCAGCTAGCATGGGATTTTAAACCCAGGCTCAGATTTAAGAGAAGATGTTTTGTAGCAAAGCCTACTGACCCCACAGAAGATTTAATAGTGCCCTGCCTCCATGAAGGACACCACCATTTAGTGACTTAGGCTGGGGACAAGCAGAGTGGCACACACAAGGCTTGGCTGAAGAAAACCTGCCACCTCTCTGTAGAGCTACCCTGGAAGGAAATGGAGATCTTCACGGGCTGCTGCCTCCTCCTCTTCTATAACCTCTGCAGAAAGTGTTAGCATAACTTGTGTTTGGTGTAATTCACACTCCAGTATAGAGCAGAGACTAACACCCACAGTTTGGGGAGGATCACAAGTCATGGTTTGGTCAAAAGGGTGCTGTCATAGCTGGTCAGGACTAAATTCCAGGTATCTACACATCTGAGAAAGTCTGGGGAAAACACTGTAATCTCTCTGCTACCACCAAAATTTGGCTTTATGTGGAAAAGTTACAAAAATAAAAGAAGATAAAACTGGGGACTTGAGCATTTAAAAAAAAAGTAGGGAAGAACTTTTGAATTTGCTAATGTAGACTCTCAGAGCAAGGAAATTTAGGAATCATTTTATTTTAATTCCCTTCTATACCCAGTTCTGAATGCAAGGTCAATGTCTGTGGTGCCATACCTTTCCCTCATCATTTCCTTCCTCTTTCTTCCCCAATGGCAAATAGGTTTTGACAGAATCTGGAAGGGTATTTATTTCTCAGAGAATTATTTGGTTTTACTACAGTAGTAAACATCTTTGTGTCAGGGTTTTTAGGGTGTTTTTTACTAAAAATCTTGAACTGCCAGCACTGGGAATAAATTGCTCAAATTCTGGCTTATTCCTAGTCACAATCATCAGGTCTTTCTTTTATCTGGATTGCCAGATAAAGAATAATTATATTACAAAAGGACTGCCTCAGAAATTAAACACATGAAACTAGAATGCTGTTCTCCCTCATATATTAGCACTGTCAAAGGAAGACCTGAGATCCTAGAAGTGTTAGTCAGGCACCCAGTGCTGCTTTGAACTGAGTCATCTGATCTATAAGAAGCAAACTCCAGGACCTCTCCAAATGAAAGCTGCCTATGACACAGCAGAATGAATGACCACCAGCAGTGTCTGCACAAGGGTAGCCGGGCACAGGAGCCCAGCAATCTATGCTGCTCCTGCTGAAGAAAGGCAGGGAGGAAAGCAGAGTGATAGCTGTGTCAAAACACAGGCCCAGTGAGGGAAGGTAAGGTGGAAATGCAGCGAGGAGGCGAGCAGCGTCAGCAGCCTGAGGCTGCATGAAGTGTCTGTGAGAGAGAGCAGCAGCCCCAGCACAGCTGTGTCCCAGAGACCAAATTTGTAATGACTCGGCATAGCACATGCCAGAAAGCCTGCCTACCCCCGCAACCATAGAAGTTGTGAGTGGATGCTATGGGCCAAATTAATCCCTGGTGGAAGCTCAGAAAGAGCCAGGGGAGCTAGAGGCATAAAAAAATGTGGCCCTTTATTAGCACCATAGCTTGGAAGCCAATTTTTGTATATCAAAAAGTGATAAGCAACCAAAATAATGTCGAAGCAGGAGAGGACTTCTCTTTCTAAGAACTTCTGACTCCAGTGTTACTCATCCTTGTTTCCTGCTGTCCCATCCATTCACTCAAGTGGCTGGTGGGAATCCAAAGCCTATTAATTATCCCTCACTAAAGAAACAGAATAAATACCTCTCTGAGAAAGGGCTCCACAATTTGGTCTGCTTCATGGATGTGGGCCAAGAGATTAGCACTAGATCATGCAAGCAAAGGATCAGCCTGCTGCAAGCCCACACTTTGTGCAGGGGAAAGTTTTCCAGACGTAGGAATTACACCTGAAAACTGTGCACTGTAACATGATAGAGCAGGTAACATCTGCCAGGTTTTGAGAGATGTTAAATACACAAACATATGTTTGGGCAACCTCATGTAGACTTTTGTAGCTCATAAAGGAGACACCTAAGGGGGTATGCTTCCAAGGGCTGAGGTCGGTATTTTTTGTTAGGGTGATTAATATTGGTTGAAAAGTGAGCAGTAATGGTGGTAAAAACTAGGAAAAATAAACTTCAGTAAAAGACTCTGCAAAAAGCAGACATTCTCAGAAAATGTTTAGACCAAAGCCAATTTTCCTTTAAGAAAAAGCACTAAAAGAAAAGCATCAGCCCAAGTACTGACTAATTCAGTTTTTTGCTCGCTGCCAGGCACTTTGAGGTGCAAATATGCAGGTTTCCAGCTAGAACCAGACTGCAGGTGCAGGTCTGATGGCAATTCAGCAAGAGTAATATGCAAAGCAAGTATCAGTGTGCAAAATGCAACCAGATAAAGACAATCGTTCGTGTGCTTTTCAAATGTTATACACAACTCAGTTTAATCTATGTCATGCCTGACCACATAGAGTTAAATCAAAACAGTCTGTTAGGGGAAACAAAGAGGAAATGAAACAATGGCAAAGATAAGTTCAGGCTGAAAATACCAAGTGGTCTTTGAGGAAACAATAGGGATGCTACTAATTGTAAAATACCCTGTAGGCTCCAAGCAGGTTGGCAGCATTCACTTTTCCAAGCCTGGGGCCAGAATCAAAGAGGACACTAAATCATCAAAGCAACTAGGGCCTAGAAAAGCAGAAGAGCTAAATGTGTTGCTGAGGGTTATGGAGAGAGTGTCAGTGAATGCTGGCAGCTACACAAGATACCCCGTTGGAGACCCACAGACCATGCTGCAGCTCAGCAGTCTGCTCCCAAGACCAGCAGTGGGGATAACAGGGCTGAAGAGGAGCTCATGCTTGCAGGGGAAGATTAAATTCCTTCCTCACATTACCCCAGGTCAGGGAGAGCTGATGGTACTGATAGATTGGATATTAGGAAAAAATTATTTACTGAAAAAGTGGTGAGGCATTGGAATAGGCTGCCCAGGGAGGTGGTGGAGTCACCATCCCTGGAGGTGTTCAAAAAACACATAGATGTGGCACTTCAAGACATGGTTTAGTAGACATGGTGTTGTTGGGTTGACGGTTGGACTAGATGACATCAGAGGTCTTTTCCAACCTTAACAATTCTATGATTCTGTGATAGTTGCTCAGTATTAGACCTATTATCTGTGCTTTACTAGATAAAAAACCAATATGGATTTCAGTGAGAAATCTTTGGTCTCCATGAAGAATGCATTTACCCAATCAGGCTGAAATTGCTCCAAATATTCAGGAAAAGATGATGATGATGTCTCCCCATGAATAACATGTGTGGGAAACAGAAGCATGGCATAAGGAAAGGAGTGAGGGACAGGGCATGTCATTGCCCTGTGTTGGAGCATGGTTCAGGTGCAGCAGCCCTGGTGCTGACCCAGCCTGGCACACCAGGCAGTGCCATTCAAGCCCCATTACTATCAGGTCACTATCGGGTGCTCCTCCCAGCCCCAGAGCCTGCACAGTGTNCTGCCTCACTGGGGCAGAGTAGAGGGGGAGGATAATCTCCCTCGACCTGCTGGCCACACTCCTTTTAATGTGCCCCAGGATACCATTGGCCTTCTTGGCAACAAGGGCACACTGCTGGCTCATGGTCAACTTGCCATCCACCAGGACTCCTAGGTCCCTCTCTGCAGAGCTACTTTCCAGCAGGTCAGCCCCCAGCCTGTACTGGTGCATGGGGTTATACCTCCCCACGTGCAGCACCCCGCACTTGTCCTTGTTGAACTTCATCAGTTTCCTCCCCACCCAACTCTCAAGCCTGTCCAGGTCTTGCTGAATGGCAGTACAGTCTTCTGGTGTATCAGCCACTCCTCGCAGTTCTGTGTTATCAGCCAACTTGCTGAGGATACACTCTGTCCCCTCATACAGGTCATTGATGAATAAGGTGTACAAGACAGGTCCGAAGACTGACCCCTGAGGAACCCCATTAGCTACAGGCCTCCAACTTGACTCTGCGTCACTGATCACAACCCTCTGAGCTCTGCCATTCAGCCAGTTCTCACTCAGTCTGCCTTACTGTCCATTTATCTAGCCCACACTTCCTGAGCTTCCCTATGAGGACGTAATGGGAGACAGTGTCAAAAGCCTTGCTGAAGTCAAGGTAGACAACATCCACTGCTCTCCCCTCATCTACCCAGCCAGTCATGCAATCATAGAAGGGTATCAGATTGGTCAAGCATGATTTCCCCTTGGTGAATCCATGTTGACTACTCCCAATAACCTTCTTTTCCTCCACTTGCTTAGAGATGACATCCAGAATGAGTTGTTCCATTACCTTTCCAGGGACAGAGGTGAGACTGACCAGCCTGTAGTTCCTTGGGTCCTCCTTGCCTTCAGCTATCCTCCAGTCCTCAGCACCTCTCCTTCTCCAGGACCTTTCAAAGATGACAGCTGACTTGACAGCATTTTCAGATGTTGCAAAACCTAAGCTCTGGGCAAAGAGGGCTTCAGGGTCTTGTCTCAGGTAAGGTGCTTATATGCAATGGGCTTGGTGTGTGCTCCTTCATAGACCACAGTTCTTTCAGCCACTTAGATGTGAGTGCAGAATATCATCATTTGGGGCTATACTAAATAATTACATCGCTAGATATAATAGCTACTATTAACTCCTAAATGATTACTGCTAGAAGGAGCCAATTTAAAATAACAACTATAATTCAGTCATGTGTAGTTTTACTTTCTTATTTGGTGATTGCCAACAATACGTATAAATATCTGTACAGAGGCATGTAGACAAGAAGAGGTACAAAAGAGAAACAAAATGAAACAAGTTAATGTTTAAATCAATGCCTATTCACATTCTAGTCAGTCTTGCATGAAGTATTCAAGGTTACTTTTTAAAAAACTATAACAACTGTTTTAGATCAAACCTGCTACTTGAAAACAAATTCTGTTCTAACATGAATTGTTTTGATTGCTCTTTAATTTTGAATACATTTTGAAATAAAATAAAATAGAAGTAAAATAAAATAAAATAAAAAACCCAGAAAAATGTTGCACTTAGAGTGATTAAACAGAACTCTGACTTTTTTAGATAAAACAAATTATCAAATCTAAATGCAATATTTATGTGCTGGTGAAACTTTTATTGGCTTAAATGTATGCCAAATTCTTGATCTTACCAAGAGACCAAGGGACAATATACTTAGGAAATCAAGGAAAACTTCTAGGACATAATGTCATAAAGTAAGGATGAAAAAGCATCACAAGACAGGCCCTAAGAAAGTTCCCCTAGCTATAAATAAATACAAGGGCTACTGCAAGAGTTGAATATGCTCATTGCCCAGATTGTCTATGTCCTATATTGTCCATGGTGTCACTCACTATGTAGACCTGATGGTACCTACTTCCTAACACTTTGAGGATCCCCTGGGTTTCATCAGGGAGGTCTACCGGGAACAGCCGGCAGAGCCAGGTGCACCCAGCCCTGTCCAAGGTCACCACACACCCCAAAGTCCTGGGCAGTGCTGTGGTCAGCAGTGGTCACCCCACGCAGCATGCCTCTGTGGGTCAGACAAGGCCCTGCCATGGAAGGCACCTGCCGAAACACTTCCCTAACCTCCACCTTGTACTCACTCCAGCACTGCCAACCCATTATCACTCGCAGCCAGGGAATTAAATTCTGCCCAGCATGCACTCAGGGATGACTCTGGGAGAGAGATGAGTCCCATCACCTACTAGCCTGCAGCTAGCCTGCAAATGCTGCCTGCTTTGGCAGGTACTGTGCAAGGTCCATGAAACAGCCTGTTTGATCCTGTTTCCTTCTTCCCCCTCCCCAAAACCACCAGGACCCAGCCCAGCCTGTTTCACTTTATTGAACAGGCAATGGTGCAGACCCAACCAACACACAGACCCATGGGGCAAACAAGAATGGACAGAAGTGACCTTTTTTTTGCACGCAAAATATTCCTTCTTGCCACCAGCTTCTGCCTCAGGACACCTGTCCCCCTCCACAGGTCTCTGTGCTCTACTCTGGGGCACTGCAGACCATCATGGTGAAGAGCAGAGTTGAATCTTCACTCAGCAGAGTTGGGCCAGCCCTCCATGACTGTGCAGAAGAAGCATGCTTG
Source organism: Scopus umbretta (assembly GCA_013400535.1). Classification (NCBI taxonomy): domain Eukaryota; kingdom Metazoa; phylum Chordata; class Aves; order Pelecaniformes; family Scopidae; genus Scopus; species Scopus umbretta. The sequence continues at coordinate 10,969 of VZTL01076871.1, read as the reverse complement.
GGGAGATTTGGGCTGCCCCAGATTGCCTCCACCCTCCAGGAGGAGAGGATGCCGCTTAGATGAACATCTGTCTTATTCTCCTCATTCTTCTGCAATCACTTACCCACTTCTTGCTCTTGTCACCTCCCTCTTGCTATAAGGTAGCTCAATAGTGCCCAATCTGACTTCTGATTTAGTCCTTTCACATTATGTTTCTATAAGAAGATTAAATCATTCCAGGGCCCACGCCTACTAACTTGTCACTGTTTTGAGGGACAGCAAATTTACTAGCATGTACTCGGGTCATATCCATTCCAGTTGGCCTCAGTACTAGAGAACATTTACTTTTCCAGTATAGATGTGGCCATGAGGACCAGGAAATATCATGCAGAATTAAATAAATACATAGAAGAAAATATTTTCCATTATTTACAAGAAAATTTTGGAGGAGATGACTGATGTCAAATATTTTTTTACACTTGATGTGTCAGCAGGGTTCTGGCAGGTGCCCTTAGTAAAAAACAAGCACATACTTGTGTACATTCAACACCCTCTTTGGGAGATGCTGTTTCCTCTGACTGCCATATGGGTTGTATTCAGTATCCAAGGTGTTTTACAGGAAAATAAACCAATTTTTTTATCATATACAGAGTGCTTAAGCCTAAACAGATGAGGAAATATAGTAAAATATCATGACAAAAGGCTCCAAGCAGCTTTGAAAATAACTAGATCTGCTGCAAAGAAGTTAAACAAACAGTAATACTAATTCAAATGCTATATAATGAAAATAACATATCTGGAGAAGTTTCAACAGCACAGCATATGGACAGATTTCAGTATATGTGGACTGTCACTAACGTGCCTGCCCTGACTAGCAGAGGGTAGATAGGTTTCTCATAATTGTGAACTCTGGAAAGAAATGTATGGCTTAAAAACCTTATCAAGCAGCCTGGAAAACTGATATTGTTGAAGGGGACTCAGTTCTGAGACAGCCCCACACCAAATGCCCAGCAGGCTTACCAGTGCCTCTAAATGTGGTGCCAACACAGTGCCCTCACAGGTGGGTCCAAACTGGAGAGCGGTCAGCTCTGCACAGTGACCACCACCGAAAACTGCCATCAGATGTCTGAGGGCCATTGCCCTTCATCCCAAACTCTGGGGTGTCAGATAGTTGCTTGAGAAAGTGCAGTATTAAGATTTAAAGCCAAACAAGAACAATATACTGCTGTTACAAATCATGCCCTGCCAAGCCCTTCACCGAGAACATACAAAGCTTGGGTTCCTTCAGCTTCCAAGTACTGTTCTGCAGTTCAACACAAACCCAGCGAGCCTGGGAATAGTCTGGAGCACGTGACAAAAATGTGAAGGTCCTTAGTCTGAAACAGCTTATGCATAATCCAACTGGATGAGTCAATGCCTTGTCTGGATTCAGAGGCCATGATGGTCAGAACTGCTGGGTGGGAGAAGTGCAGCAGAAGGTAGCTTTGGTTACTGGTACACAGGGCTGAAAAAGCACATCCTGGGCCCTGCTGTTGGTATCAGCATGATCTAGCTTCTCTGGCAGATGTCACTGATCAGAGACAGCAATCATATCCTCGGATACCTACGATTCAGAAGGTGAGACCTTCTGAGAAAGAAGAACTGTGATTGAGGTACAGGGAAGGGAGTCAGCACTCTTGCCTGAGCAAGTCTTGTATGCATAACAGCAAAATTGAATTCAGACAGCCATGTCCCACATAACACAGCACAGTGCTCTCCATCCAACAGCACAGTCACCAAAGGTTAGCTACATTGTGCCTCTTGGTAGGCTCCCTAACATTCTGTATTATCTACATTTTGCTCATTGTTATTTTTATAGTAGCTGGAAAAAGAGAATGTCTACCTTTATTTACCTTTACTAATCTCCTGCAGAAGTCAATTGAAACCAATTTTCATTTTGGGCAGGAGCTCACATCACACAGTGTTATTAGTTAACACATACGTGTTATTAGTTAACACTGAGGCTCTTCATGAAGGGAGTGACCCATTGGACATCTCAGCCTGGAATGATTTCCAGCCAGGGTGCTCTATCTGGCCATGGACATCCACACCCAGATGTGCCTTAGACACCAACTAGCCCATGGCTTCTCTGAGTATGCCATACAGGACAAGGGTCACTTTTAGAGCACAGTGACATAGCAAGTATAGAGGTTCTTACAGGGGAAAAAAAAAAAGTGAGGTTCATTTTGATAGAGAAAAGGCCAAAGCAAAAGGAGTCGACCAGTTAAAACACAAGATAATCAGAACACAATGACCTGCTGTTTAAATCATGACTGATAATGCAGAGGGAGAAGAAATTAACCAGTGACCCAACTATTCCATTTTAAAAAGTCAGACATTTCCTTTTATAAATAACTGGTATAAAACAATAGATGATGGAGTGAAGGGAATGAAGAATATATTGTTTTCATCAAACAATGTTGTATTTGGGGATTAGAGGAACCAGTAATTATGATATTTTAACAAAGTCTGGTTTGGCAGCTTTTTCAGCATCCACATGCAGAATGAAATGTCACTTCCAAATATCAAATGAACAGTAAATCTAGTTCTCACATTTCTCCTCAGCTTCATTACTTTGACTTTCCAATCACTGAATGATTTAAAATACCAGGGTGTTTCAGAAATGGAAAATACTTGGTGGCATTTCAAGTCTAACATTTTGCTCAGATGTGTATTGTACAATTCAGCAGATTGTTTAAGAGAAAGCAGCTACAGGGGTCAACAAACCTGACTCAGCTATGAAGTTACTGGAAGAATCCAAGCTGGTAGATTTTTAAAAAATCTAAAACAAACCACATTATTTGGTTTCAAGCCTTAAATGAATTTCACAAAGCCATCTGATAAAAAAACAGTATCAGGAAGAAAGGTAGCAGAGGAATCAAAATCCCTTGGTAGTAACTTAAGTACTTGTCTGATTGTGGGGATAAATCAGAATATCAATACTGCCAGTGAAATTCCTCCAATTTTCTATGGAAAGCATATTACATTAAAGAGACTCTAATCTAGAGATCCCTTGATCATTAAAACTCTCCATAATCAAAACAAGGTCAAAAGGCAAACAAATGAAATAAAATCCAGTGATTACAAAAATAAACAATGGAGCAGTAGATGGTAATTTCATGAAGCATATGCAGTAGTACATATCGAAAGAGTGGGAGGACTGGGAAAAAATACTGTATGTGAAAAAAAAAAAGATATTTGTCTGAAAATGATCTTCTAATTTTTTGGCTACTCTTTCATCCACCACAATTGTGTGGTCTGTTTTTCAGAGAAAGAAGAAGCCAACTGAACTTCCTTTGGCCAGAGTTATATTGTCTCGGGAGTGGAGTCAGGTTTCTCTTAAATAACTGAAGGCAAGATTGTTGTCTTATATTATATGAGTTGTTACCAAAGCTATTGTGGAGGAAGACCATACCCAAACCATAGCAGACTGTACCAAGTCCAGAGAAATACGTCTTTCCTTCAGAAGAGGAAAAAAATGTTTTCCATTGTACAACTGAGAAAACATCTGTGGCTAATCCATGGAGTTTTAGAAGACTGACTAGTAGCTGTGTCCCTCTGGAGATGGATTGACTTAGCAAGCAATAGATCAGTTTTAACAAAAAAAATCTTCACCTCTGCCTCAGTGCCCTCTCTGCACCCTGATCGTACCAAAGCAAGGAGAGAGGCTGTACCAGACTCCAGAAGATGACACAAGTTGAGCTGGAGGCATCCCTAATTGTCCAAGAACACAACCTTGAGTTTATCTGCAAGTCTTTGAGTTTTTTTCTCATTTTCTCATGCTATTTTAAGCATTCCACATGCAAAATGCACATGCAGACGGTTGGGAAGAAAATGAAGTTTAAAGATGTCTGAGGAGTATCCATAGACCATGAGCACAGGGGAACACACTAAGTACGTAATCTTCAGATCTCAAACCTGTGATGACTGCCAGCTTTCTCCACATTGTCTAAGAAGCTGTTGTCTTTGGCATTTGAGCATCACTTCAGAGATCCTGTGTGTTTTCAGCTCGGTGTCTGCCTTCAAGAGAGCACAGAATGAATTCTACAAGGGGAAGAAAGGAGAGGATGTGTGTCAAGGCAGCCAGACTCCTGGACCAGGAGTCTCTTCACACAGTATTTTGTAAAGAGAAACAAAATGATAGGTGATGCTTTTTGCCGTTACCTAATGGTTAGCTGGGAATGTATCTCTCTACATCATTTGACTTGAACCTTATACCAGATCATCTCTGGGTTTTGCTACCTCCCCATCCTGTTTTCCTTATCTCTGCATCTACATCTCTCTTTTGCTGTCTTCTACAACAGCATTGCACTCTCCAGTACCACAATACTTTAGTTCGTGGAATTACATTTCTTTTGAATTTCTCTCATTTCTCTGTTTTTTTCCCCTTTTCCACCATTTTATTCCAGCAGTCCCATAGTGCAGCATGGGATGAGGCATCTCCCCTTCACATTACATCACGGCCTTGATAGCCCATTTGGTATATATTCTCAGTCTCTCTGCCATATATAACACACAACAACAATCTTTATTTCAGATTTTCAAGAGGAAGCATCAGTAAGCTCTGATGCTCCTTATACAAAGGTTAAATTGTCTTTCCTTCCCCGTCCCACAACACAGCTCCACCCATATTAACTTTTACACGTAAACAGCTGGTTAACAAGATAAGACAACAGTGTCTCAGCTCTTCATTGCCCTCCAGTACAGTATTTCATACCCTGATATCTGTAAAGAATGACAGGGTGTGAGATTAAGCAAAGCACTGTATGTTGGGATATCAGGAACTGTGCTAGTTTAAACTGAAGGCAAATCAGTTACTCCTGAAAGCTTGCTTTCATTCAGGACTTAAATTAAATAAGGTATCCTGTAGGTCTTTGAACAAGGAAGCTCAGAAACTATAGTAAATTAAATGAAACATCATAAGTGCCATTTTACATTGCACCTTATGAAGGTCAGTGCTCAAATGAAAACATCCTGGAAGAGACATGAAAGGAGGTTGTCATTTGTCTAAAGAGGTGGGGTGACTTTTTTTACTGCCACAGCAAGCTGGTGCTCAAGAGATATGGATTTGGGTCTTCCAAACAGAGAGGTTTGATTTTTTTCTGCTTGAGAATTAATCTATGAAGAGTGCATGGTGTCAGTTCTGCATCCTGGGCACCCTGTAGAGCCTAGGTTGTGATGGAGGGATGGAGACTAAGACCTTGGGAAGGCACTCCAAAGATTAAAATATTTGTTTCCATCTCACGTTTGCCCTGTCTCAGCATGTACATTATGGGGGTATTGGAACTGGTGAGTGTTTCTGAGCAGAGGCAGGTTTGAGATAGAAGGAGCTGACAAAAGGATGACAGTGCAAAAAACTGTGAGGCTTGAGAGAAACGTAAATGGAGAATTTAATTAATGGCTCACATGGTTTCAAGAGCAGTGGTAGAGCAGAAGTTAGGATGGAAAGGGAGTCTTCTTGCTTCACTGTAGACTCTGAAGTCTTCCAGATTTTAATTCTAAAGGAAAGCGTAAGAATTCACCCCTTTACATGCTTACTTCCCCTTGGGCCTTCATTACCCTTTCTTCAGTCATTTTCTGTGATACCTCAAACCACAACACACTACTCTTTAACCTTGTAAATGCAGAAGAAAGGAAGCACGGTTGTTGTCTTAGGCACTATGTGTACTACCTCTGAGTCTGTGGGTCACGTCTAGTCCTCTAGTAATTTTAGAAAAAGTGTTGGCAAATGCTAAGATGCTCCCCCCCACACACACATTCATATGAGATTTGCTGTCCTGTTGACCAGAAAAAGAAAAAGCTCTTGACATTGTTGTGTGGAGTATCATGTTGGCAACACCACTACAGAAACACATCCCTGTTGTTTTATACACTTGACTGCTAGCTAATAAAAGTAATTTCACCACATGCTTCCTCAGTTGTTGCACTGTGTGTTGAAGACAGTAGGCTGAAAAATATGAAGGGCAATATCTCACTTTCTTGAAGCTTTAATTTGGAAAGTTTTTTGCAAAAGATATGAAGATATTTTAAAATCAAAGGTGATTTCTGTACTAATACTGGTGGCTTAAGAAAATTCATTTTGGATAGAATTCTCTATGTGCAAGGACTGGAAGAAGGTTTGTACATCATTTCAATTTCAATCAGGTCTAGTCAGCCCTTCACACCTCCAGAATATTACCAAACAGAACTGGAAAAACCTTTGTATGACATTGGAATTACCCAAACTTCTTATGCCAAGACAGAGGATTCATTACTTACATTTTCTTCAAAACAATGGTACTGTGCAGAAAGCATAGTTTACTCCATGGCCACAATAAAAATAAGAAACCTGGTGGGACAACAATGTGCTGGAACTTAGCTAAAATGCCAAGAGGTAGGATTATTGCAGTTCCAAAACAGCAATAAAACATTGCTAGAAATTTATTTAAGATTCCATCATAAGAAAATAAAAATCTGGTTTTCAGTAAAAATCCCTGATTTCTATTGCTTTTTGTTTGTTATTTTTATTTATGTTTATTTATTATTACTT
>VZTL01076869.1:16103-26790 GCA_013400535.1 Scopus umbretta | reverse complement strand
TAGTTAATTAAATAGTAATTTTCTTTAATGTTTAACATAGTTTAGAGAAGCCCTTAAATTCTCCATAGGAAACATGAAGGGAGTCAGAAGGGGCTAGCCTGATTTTTGCAGGCTAACTTTAAACTTCACTTTTCTAACAGAAGCTTTATAGTATAGTTGTGGTAGCGTCATTGGGTACTGCATGCTACATAAGGTGCTGTGTATAAACATGATTTAACAAAGTGTACAAGTAAAATATAGAGATAACATTGTAGTAATATCCATAATTCATTGGCTGAATGGCGTTAGACAACACTTCAAATATTTATAGTGCTGAGTTTCGCAAAGCCTTAAGAGCAGTGTACTATAAATAATTTCATGTTTTGAAGCCACAAGTGGAATGAACCTGGAAGATGCCATTATGCTTCCCTTCAAATACTTGAGAAAGAATGAGGGTAGCAAAAGCTGTTCAGCATCCACCAGTAGCCTGGTAGAATGTATGAACCTCATCAGAAATAACAGAAGCCATGATGTATTTATGTATCTTGGGGAGAAACCAAGGCTAGGAATGCCACTGAACATGAGAAATGATGATTTGGACATTTGTACGGTTCAGTGGGATCTTCCAAGGGTGGAATGTTGAAGTTTTACTTCCTTCTTTGCTCTGTTCCCCAGGAAGAATTGAAGTTGTGAATAGTATTAAATTACTCTTTGATTTAAACCTTCTTTCATTAAGTTTGTAGATTTTTGTTTGCAGTTAATGTTATCTGTAATCCTTAGACGGCTGGACTAGATGATCATTGTAGGTCCCTTCCAGCTTAAAAATAATTATGTTCTGGAATATTTTATTCTATTCTGAAATATTTTATTCATTGGAGGAGGAGGCGGTGGATACTTCATAGTTTTAACTTCATCAATCCTGCCTACAGAATTGTGCTAAAAAAATCTGAAATTTCTTTGAGAGCCCTGCAGCAAAAGAGCAACACAACTTCTAAGGAAGTTTCGAAGGTTAGCAGAGCTAGAGGATAAAGGTTCTTAACAATTATTAAGGGTTTGAGCACAACTCCCAGAAAGAAGTGAGATACTCGGCTGGACTAGATGGGAATTTCGGAATTTTTGGAATTTTGGAAACAAAACTGATGTTCTTCTCTAGTTAACCTTAGGACCTGATTTAGAGAGAAATTATAGAATCTAATGCAACCTGAAATAACAATAAAAACTTCCTGCATAAGTTGTAGAACTAGAGTTCTGGTTGTATATCAGTGGTTCTGCTGCTACTCCCACAATATCGGATACAAACCCCAAAACTTTTACAAAGCTAAAAGTCCAAGGATTTCATCATGAAAGGAGAAAGGAATATCCATTCCTAAAGATGGAATTGAAGGAGTATCTGAAATGGTTAAGAAAATGGAGTTTGCTGTTTGGAAGAAAAATCTGTGTAGGTACATCAACATTTGATTATTTTTGTCAACCCCAGTGTGAATATTGCAGACTTCTTACGGCAAATCTGAACAAAATGGAAAAAAAAAATTCTTTACTGTGAAATGATGTAATGTCCAAACACAAACAAAATCAAGTAAGCTTAAGCTACTGTGAAGTGTAGTAATGATGACATTCGTCTCACAAAGATGAAACGAAAGTGAGACAGGCAGCTTTGTAAAAAGGCCTTCTTTTAATTTGCTTTAGTACTTCAAAAATCGGTACTGCTCAACACAAAACCATAAATATACTAGACCATTTTCTCATGTTAGTGGAGTTGTGTAAAAGGTTACATGTTAACAAAATCAGACTTGATTTGTTGGTTTTAACATTACCTTGCAGAAGCTAGTATACTTCTTGGGTTGACTTTCTTGCTGAGTTCTTGCTTTCAAGAAAACTAGACTTTGGTTAAAATGGTGTTTACTGCTCTTTCTCTGGCACGATTGAACTCCTTTTAAGAGCCTTTTGCTGAAGTGCTTTTTTTGGCTGTGTTTTTTAAAGCTGAAGACTTAGTGGTGTTCTTTCCTGTGTGTAGCCAGTAGAAATTTTTTTTTTTGCATTCTACTATTACTGATTTTGTTTCAAACCTATTAAACTTAGACCTTCCTCCCCATTTAGTTCTGTATTTTGTCTATATTTTACATCTGTTGTCTGCTTTAATTTTCAATGCAAAACCATAACAATGTCATGGTACGTAGCTCCTCATACGTTGGAAGATACAATTCCTAACCCCTTTCAGTGGGAGAATTGCAATGGATGGAAATACTACTTCAGTGTTACCCGCTGTTTGGGGAATGCATTCAGCATCCTCCCTTGTCGCTTGCTATGAAGACTAGTACTATTCAATATATTACTCTTGATCATTTACACTTTAAAAGTTATGTTTAAATATGGCTTCTGTGTATATGGACATAATTTTTAATTGAAAAGTGTAGCTGCATATAGTTGGCAGTGGTATCAGCTGGTCGTCTTAGCTCTGTGTGCCATTTCAAACAGCCAAGAAATGTTTTCTTGCATGACTAGCCAAAGATTTGCAAAACACACATTTTAGAGGTGTTGGTTCTGTTCTTGAAGTCTACAGCTTAAAAGCTCTTAGCATGAAATAATATCTTACTATATTTATAACTTTGTGCTTCAGAACTGAAAAGGAAATATGTCACCTGTGTACCTCTTCTCAAAACTTGTAGGGAAAAGGCAGGTACTCACTGCTTTTTCTGATTTTGTTTATGTGCTTGATTGGCAATTACTGCTTTTTTTGAAAAGAAAATGTCAGTTACAAAATACAGTTTGTATAGTACTTGCCCACTGGCTTCTCAGTTCTTTTTCTCCTTTGATAGGCCCAAAAGTAAGAGACTGGAAATAGCAGTCATTAAAAGGACACCTTTATTCCCTTCCTGCAAGGGAGTAAGATAAATAGCAGCTGGAAACCCCAGAACAACTAGGCTGCCTTGAAGTGGATGGTCCCTGGTGTTCTGTCCTGTGGCCGGTCTTGTAATGGGTTCAGATTTTTGATTCATCACGTTGCGTTCTCCTTTTGCTGGGGCAGCTAATTGGTGTGGAGGGTATCTTGCTTGCTACTTCTTTTTTTTTCTCTAGATGCAGAAGGCTGTAGTTCACAAGTTTCTTATCGGTTCTGCGACCAAAATTATATGCTTCTGTTAAAAAGACAACAGTCCCAAGTTTTATTCTTGCTGCAAACGTGCAATTGTGGTGTACGCATGCAGTTGCTTTTCTAGAATAACCATGCTTCTAGTCATGTTTCCCAATATATATGAAGCTTTCTGTATTTCCTTTTTCCCTAGGTCAATGACCTGACACTTGGCTATGTTAATGCACATTTTATTGTGCCAAGTTTATCAGATGATAGAGATTACTCTGTGACATGTTCTCATTGTTTATCACCCCATTAGTTTGTGTGCCATGCGCAAAATTTACTAGTAATTTTATAGTTTTGTGTATGTTACTGGTGATATTGAATAGTATGGGTTTGAGAATTGGTACATGAAGGGTTTGGCTGGCAGTGTTGTTCCTGTTTGTTAAAATTGCGTTAATAATTCTGGTTTACATCAGTGGAGATTATTTTTTTTTAAAACCGGTTTTGTTTACTGTAAATTTAATCAGATAAACATGTAAAGATGCAGTACAGAAATTCAGGTAGTCTCTAACATCTTTCACATTTATCATAAAGAAAAGTATTAAATTGATTTTATTTATTAGACTGTAGGAGGTTGCATTAGTGGCTATGAGATTCACTAAATGCATTTGTGTCCAGAGACGGTAGTTTGATTTCTTCCATCCATTCCCCCTACTCCTCCCCCCTCTTCCTTTCTGTGCTATTTTGGACTATATCCTGTTTTTCAAGATCTAGTAGAAGTTATGTCTGTAGATTTCTCTGGATTCTTGATCATACCGTAAAACTCCTTGAGTGCAGCATATCTGGGGTTTCTGATTTTAAAATATTTAGTATAAGTTGTTTTAATATATTACGTTATAAATATTGGAAACTGGGTTTTTTGTTATGACATTGATGCATCTTTTGTTTTTATATTCAGAGCAGAAATATTACTGAATATCATGGCAGAAGAGGCTGAGATGTTTAACATGTATTTAATGATTTATACGGTGGTTGCTAGGATGTTTTAAATGTATTAATTATGAATTATAATCATATGTGTGTACTAGGAAATACATATTGGGTAAAAAATCAGGATAATAAATTAGAATAAATGTGGAGACCATGAATTAAATGAACTGCATGAAGGGGAAAAAAAAAAAAATTGGGATACATCATTCTGTTTTGTCAGCATATTGCAATATGTTTATCTAAAACTAAATTTTGTTTTACATGCAAGAAAAATGAGGTGTTGTTTTCTACCTGCATTAGTATACAAGCCTATATGTTCTCCTGAAACAGCTTTAAAGACTCAGTCCACTAGGAAACTGAACCTGTTGCTATCGCTGTCCAGTTGTTTTCTGAACCACTGCTAGATATTGTTATAACTAATAACAAAAAAGGCTTTCGATGCCGGTACAGAAATATAGTTTAGGTTTGTCTGCCCTTATGAAGAATATTAATTGGCAAGAATTGAAGGCTGTATTGTGCGCATCCTCAGGCAGAGAAAACATGGAGATGAATACTACGGTATAAACTTAGGTGTCCTGTCCGTTGTCACTTTCAGACTTCATAATACATCCCATTCTGTACATTCCCAAAGCTCTTCATTCCCCTTTTGTAGTGTGCTTCAGCAGCTAGTAGGAAGCCATTGATACCTCAATGCTCAGAAATTTTAAAATTTCCTCTATTCCCTAGGGCTTTGCTGTAAAAATTCATGTCTTGCTGAGAAAAATCCTTCATTACTTGAGTGAAAGTAAGCCTATTTTTTTTTTTTTTTGCTACCCATAATACTGAGACTGTATTTTGATTTTTCCCATTGACTTTTGAGCATCCAAAAGTAATGCTCTTTGTAGCAAAAAGGCAGAGAAGTGATGTTGAATATATGAAGTAACATTAGAAGTTAATTATCCCTTTTTAAAATGAAGTAAGACTAAGTTTTTTGGTTTTTTTTTTAAAGTCTGATAGCGTAACGCCTTGCAATTATTAGCATTTGGATTAAAGTTTTAAGGAACAAACAGGGTTCTTAAAGTGTTCTGGGCAGTGAACTTTGCTATATAGCTTGGAGAGGTGTAGCTATGACACCCATTTTAGAATTGGATGAACAGCTTGAAGTATTTGATACGGCCGTGACCAAACTACAGATTTAATACTCAGAAATAAGGAACCAAGAACATTTAATTGGTCTTTGATGCAAACTTTAGACATACTATTATCTTGAAATAGTGATAAGTAGAGATGATATAATAATTATTACTCCATAGATGATAGGGTGTCAACTGCAAATGTGTGTATTCCTTTTAATGTAGAACATTATTTAAATGTAAACATTAAACCATGATTTGTCCTTGCTTACAGTGTTCTGCTGCTGCCTGTGAAGGACTGAGGTTGCAGTTGGACCTGCAATATCAACTCAATTCTAATTTGCTATATTGCCAAGAACACATTTTTTGGGTTGCAGAAGGGCAGCCTCCTGCATAAACAAACTGTAGCAAAATTGGAAGAAAGTACAGCATTGTGTTACTTAGCAGTATGAGATTGAATCTGACTCCTTCTGAAAAAAATGTACATTTTAAAGTTCTTAGTTCTGATTTTTTTTTTTNNTTTTAAATTTTTTGGTTTGATTTTTTTTTTTTTTTTTTTTAGTTTTGAGATTGTTTCCTGTTGTAGCTCGTTCTTTTAATACAAGGTGAAAGGAAGTCTTGCCCACTTCTTTGCATGTTTGTTATGAATTCAAGAAAAGGGCTGCATAGTAAGTGAACGTCATAGTTCAAAACATTTGAGCAATTTTTAAAATACATGTTAGCATTTTCCAGATAGAAGTGACTTACTGTGTTTGCTTTTCTTAGGTTGTAGTGCATGCCTTTATTGTGCCTTTTTATACACTTGACTTCGTTCTGTTCTTGGAAAGTCTGGTTTGTTTTACTGTCATGACCAAAGTTCTCACCTCCCAGCACAAAACCCCATATTATCTAACTACTTAGCAGTGACTTGAATGTAGTTTCTTAATCACTTGGAAAAGTTTAAAATGAGAATTTAAATAATAGAATTGCAGGGGCTGTAAATTTTGTGTCCCTCCTTCTGTCATTGAGATATATCGAATATCATTGAGGATACAGTTTCATACAGTTGAACCAGCGTAACTCCCACTGAGAGCTCCTGAGAGTGAAGGAATGGTTGTACTGGGTGAGAGGCCCAGTCTTGCTCAGCGCTCTGTCCACAACAGCGGCCTGAAATGTATGCCTACGGAAAACCATGGCAGCAAGGCCACAGCTCACTGAAGGGAGCATGGTTAATTGTCTTAACATTTGCTGGCTTTGTATGTAAGGCATTGACCGCTTCTTTCTTGGTGCTGTATCTTTGGCATTCCTCTCTATTTACTGTCACATGAGCAAAACACTCCTCCTCAGAAAAGTGACTGAAACTGACTTTTCTGTTTGGTAGCCAGAATGAAGTGTATGATCTGAAGAACTGACCTCTTGTTACATTATATGGGAAAAAGCATCATATACCTTAGGTGACCAGTGGTACACTATCTAACTATTAAATGCCCCAAGAATGACTGGCAAGTGAAAGTCTTTTAAAGAAAGACATTTGTTCCTGCTGTTCAGTTCCCTTTCAGAGCCTGACCTTCATGGATTATTGCATTGAAGTAAGAAAGCCCTTTGAGGGGTGTAAAAGATTTCCTTGGGCTTTTTTTGAAGTCTTTTGGGAAGTTACTCCACGTGGAAACAATTCAGATCCCCAAATCTCATTCACATGAACGCTTCAATCTTTGAATATCCTCAGAACTTTAAATTTTCAACCAGAGGTCTACATAAGTTCCTCAGTGCTCTAAAATGCAGGCAGAAGACAATAGGATCGGGCTGTCACACCTCTAAGTCTGTAGTATAGATAATACTCATATTTGTTGCTCAAGGAGGAGAAGACATCGTTGCTTAAAACTAGCATTTTCTGCAGCATTCCTCTACAGTCTTTTCAGCATAGAATGCTGCGTAACTGGTACTTGAAGATCTGAATGCATTTAGATGACTCCTTTGAGACCGTATTTATGGGGTTGAGAGTTGCGGTCCCTCTGTGTTGCCCTTGACCTGACAATAAGCGGTGATGCTTTCTTCTGGAAGTTCACTTTGTGTGCTTTTTTTGCTTGCTTAAATTCATGTGAACGGTAGGCGTAGGAGCATCTTGTATGAAGTGAAGTCGCGTACCATTAAGTAGATGTAGCTTAGCTACGCTTAGTCTCAACACTGAGCTTTGAAGTTAAAAAAAAAAGTCCTGAAAGAACTGAAGTGTGTTTCAGGACATCCATCTTTGTTTTGTCATGATATTGAGGGCAAATAGAACTGTACATTTGCATGGATGTTCCCAATATTCCAGAAACTTACACTGCCACATGTCTTAATCTCAGGCATATAGTGTGGAAAGATCAGCAAAAAATGTTACTTGAAGTAACCTGTTTTTCAATGAGAATAGCCTTAGTTCATAATAATTACAGTTACTCAAAATCAGTCTTTTACTGTATCACTTAGAAATTCCTTGCTTTGAAATAATGTGTTGGAGCCTGATGCAGTTGACTAAGTCCCATGTATACTCACTTCTTTACTAGGAGAAGGAATCTAAATTAATTGCCTTTGTAATAGAAACTATTTGAAATAACCTTTTCTCTGATTGTTGCTTATCAGGTATTTTTTTAAAGATTGAAAGTTAGTCCCTTCTTGCTCTACTGAGTAGTAGCTTAATGACAAGTTTTTCATTAATCATTGAATACATTGCAATTTTAGTGCATGTCAGCGTTAATGAGCAAATTGTTGGGGCCACCAGTTTTCTATTCTGACTATAAAAATAATTTCCTCCTTCCTGAAAGACAAAAGGCACAGAGAAGAAAGAAAATGATAAATGTGTGGGGGTGTGTATAGATTGTAACTACTGAATTAGGTCAGTGTTACAGTTTTGGGGGAGGCGTTTCTAGGTGAGAAGGCGTTTCTAGATGAGATGGCGTTTTGATTGAAATGAAGGAATAGGGTAGAAGGTTAGATTCCTAAGTCTAAAATTTTTGGACTAGAATCACGTCAGAACCCTTGTGATGAGTCAGTATTTATTAGGATTTTAAGAAGGCAGTTCCCAGAATCCTATATGAAACAAATCTGTGACACCTTTCAACCTGAATTTGTATTGCTGCAGTTAAGCTTTTTTGCAGTATAGCACTTATCAAAAAGCGCATCTTCTGTGAGATCCTGTTAAGATAGGAATGTCATTCTATAAATAATGGTGGAGAAAAAATAATTTTATTTTTTCTTAGCATAGTTGTATGATTTTTAGAAATCTCCATTGTTACATGTTGAGTAGACTAGTATCCTGGCATACATTGTTACCACACTGCAAAGTAGATTTTGTGGCCGATGTCCTCACTTGTATATAACCAGAAAACTTTAAATAAAGGAAGAATAGGTCTGTGTCCCTAGATAGGGCTTAGGTAATGCACATGGATATTAAATTGTATTTTGAGGTCTGCTACTGTCATTTGTCACTTTGCATTTGCTTTTTTCTGAGACTCTATAGGTAGCTAATTTAGGAGAAAGTATGTATGTATTGGGGTATTTCAGTTACTTTTGAGGAGATGACTTTGAGAAACTCAGATGAAAGCTGTTCTAGAAGTCAGCTGTATTAGAAAATGATGTATGTTCTGTGATCATTATATGCTACAATGCCATCCTCTGTATTTGCTGTTACATGTTCACGTGTAACGGGGTAATATCTACATACTTGCTTCTTATCTAGCACTTACCCAGGAACTTAGGTCTGATGTTTTTTTCCTGGCTTTTGAAAAGGTGCCTGATTTCTTTTCTTCCACAAACAATGTTAACCTGTTCCGCCACACAGGCGTGAGGTTGCTGGCTGTGGAAGCTCAGGCAAGGCTCGGATGTGCAGCTCTCCTGAACGCTTGAGTCCTGGAAGCGGAGGGCAGTGCCGTGCCTGGCGTCCTCTGCGCAGTCTGCTGGTGCTCTGTTGGCCCGCTACTTGCAGCTGGTGGTGTTTTCTAAATGGGGAGCATGCGGAGTCAAAAAAGCTGTAGTTGTCTTTTCCTGGTGTTGCTAAAATTACAAGGCGTCAGGTGAAGTGAAAGTTTGACTTAGAATTTAGTGGTGGATCAGGGCGACATGAGGAGATGGCAAAAGCATGGCAAATAGGAATTTGCTCAGTTGGCAATCAGAAGCAAGTGTCAGTGGGATTCCTTTGACTCAGTCTTCGTAACCTCATATATCGCTTGATTAACAATGGAGTAGTTAGTTTGTCATTTAATAGGCACCTGTCTCCATCTTGACACTGTATCAAAACATCCATTCAAGGCTTTGGGTGAAAGTGATAATTTTTTTTTTAACTTGGCTTAGTGTGCTGAATCCAAAATCAAATATAGTAGAAATGAGACCTATATAAAAATTAGTATAGAGTCTCTGTTAGAATTCAGCTGGATACAGGCAGTTTTAATTGTTTCTGTTGGGCTGTCTGTATACTCAAACCCAAGATGTCGCTGCATCAGTTTACATTTGTTTCTAAATAATCAAATTAATTATAAATAGGTGTAAAGGCTGTTCTTGAGCTGAGCCAAACTGTGACTTGCTGAGTTTTAACTCTAAAAAAGTGGGAATTGAATAGTCTGAATTAAAGAAGTGATGGGAATTCAAAATTTCATGGTTAATCAGTTCGAGAGAGAATAAAGGAGTAGTGTGTTCTCTGCGAGCATGCAGTTTGATATTTGCACTAAAACATAAATGGTTAAATCAGTAGCTGAAAACAGGACTGGTAAATTACTCCCTTCTAATACTGTTTAAAATGCATAAATTGGATGATGGTTTGTGCCTACAGAAACGTGTTTGTATACCCTGTAATTAGAAGGAAAATACCTGAACAAGGATATCCTTGCAATTTAGAATATGCAGATACTACAAGAGACAATCAGACCATTTATTGGAGATGGAGTGTTTTTAGGTAGCTGAAGCCTAACTAGAAGTTCCTTTTGTGTCCCTGAGGCCCTCACACAAATCAGGAGGAGAAGTGTTGAACTCACTTAAGCTGGCCTTGTCTTATGCACATGACCCAGCCAAGTGAACTTCTCTGGAGGCCCTGAAATACGCTTTTCTGGGAATGTAATGTAAGTGATAGAGTATTGTGATGAGAGTCTTGAGCAAAGAGTCACTAAATAAGAGGAAGAAAAAGATCGTTAGACCTTCATGTAAATGTTCTGTATTTACCAGTGTCTGCAAAATTCTGTGTATTTTTGTTACACACATTTTATTTTACTCTGTGAATTTACAAGATTTTGAAGACTGTTATTTCAGTAGTAGTTTTCTTGTATCTCATAGTTATGTCGCTTGCCTTGAGCAGAAAGGAATTTACAAGAACGCTTTGCACAGACCCTTCAGCTAAGCACAGAGGCAAAATCTGAGGGTATATCCACGCTAGGGTAAGTCAGTCTAACAGAAGGGCTGCAGTTTCGTCCTGGCTCCCTGGCGGGGATTAGGATGAGTACTCTCTGGCCTTGCAGTACCCTAGTTCAGGTAATTCAAGAAACTGAAAAATAATCACAGTCTGTGTAAGTTGGGGGGGGGGGGGTGGGTG
>VZTL01076869.1:0-16072 GCA_013400535.1 Scopus umbretta | reverse complement strand
CTTTAGTACTCTGAACTGACTCACTTCATGATAGTTCAGCCAAAAGCATTAGAATAAGAAGGAGATGAGATTGAAGCAGCTTGCATTTATGTAAATTATTGTGGAACCACAGCTGCCAGTGGGTCTCTTTTCTGCAGTTTAAGCCAACCTAGACCAGGATTGCTGCTGAAAGGAGCTGTTTAACCCTTCTCCTGCTTTTTTGCTACCTCACTGCTTGTGCCAGCACAAGTTTTTGCCTGGCCATATTGTGAACCAGACCTGTTAAGGAAGAATGCTGGTGATTACGGAAGGTTTATTGTGGTGGTATTTGGCTTAGGGCTGTTGAAAAGTACAATGTAAGTTGGCAGAAGTCGGATTTCATTGTTCTGTGCAAGTACCTGGAAGCCTCAGTCAGGTAATGCAGGGGAACTGACTGCATTGAACTGCAGTAGACTGCTGTGTGTGTATATATGTGTGTGTACATATATACACGCACATATATGCGTGTGTGTGTATATACGTGTATGGCAGGAAACTCAGTCTTGCTAATGCTTTCTACCTAGTGACCTTTCTAATCAATAGAAAAAATTTAAATACTCAGAAGGTCATTTAAAAAAGAGCACAAATTAAAATAAGTTCATTTTTAAAATCTGCGTTTAAAAAGTCAGCTTCTTCCTAAAGAAAATATGAGTTGGTAGCGCCTTTGTTCTGGATATAGCAGGCTTACTAAGCCCTATGAATATGAATTCTGAAGGGTGTGGGGATGGATTACAATTCTCTGTATTCAAATAAAATGGTTTTGTTCAAAAGTGAACATTAGTGACAATATTAGAGACTTCTGAATTTGTTGGTGCTGTTAATATTGGAGACTGGGCAGGGGAGGAATAGTGTATTCAGTCAAAATTATTGCATATGTAACAGCTTGCAAATTTGCACAGTTTAGGGAATGATTTAAAAGTGTCTTGGAGAAAGATAACGGCATTGTAAATTAATTTGAGATGAGGTGTCATAATAAAACACTTAGAAATATTCATAGTGTTACAGCAAAAATTTTACTCTAACTTGTTAATATGAAGCTTTTGCTGATTGAATCAGAAACTTAGCATTACCATATGAGTCTTGCTGAAAGCTCATACAATTGCTTCTACCACCCTGCTTGGCTTCTGAACTTTGAGTACTGTTGTTGGTTTATACAGTGCTTGGAAGTCTGAGTTGCTCTGGAAAATTATGTTTCGTCTTCTATGGGTATGCAGTGCCTTGTGGTATAGAGTGGAATTGCTGTTATAACTTAATGCAACTTCTTATTTCTGTATTTAACACGATGAAGTTGAAATACATAGTGATTACTGAACTGTTGGTATATCGTGATTACAAGATCAACAAAAAAATCTGGTATCAGAATTTTCTTCATATAATTCACTAAAACACTTGGTGGGGATGTGATGGGCTTTGTAGTGGGCCGGAAAGGCCGGTAGACCCAGGCTTTCATAAGCACATGCTGGAAGAAGGGAATACAGGTCAAATGCCCTGGGTAAATACTGATGTGCTAATAGAAGTTGTTTGGCTGCAGGGTTTCTATTAGTCTTAGCTGAGGTAGAATAAATCTCTAACTGCCTCTCAGCCATCTGCAGTTAGACAGTGTCAGGATGAAGAGTATTGGAAAAGATGACAAATTTGGCTATTTATGTTCTTAACCAGGTCCTCAATCAACACCTTGAATTCAAATTGAAAATCTAGTGTAGCAATTCAAGCACAACAGTCAAAGTAAACAGCTGCATTTTGGATGTGTGTCAGTTTCTCAGTGGTATAGAAGTACTTATCACTGTAATTTTTACTTAGAACATTAAAGTCATGTTAAATCTTTCAAATGTTACCTTCTTCTGATGTCAGCTGTACTCAATAAAAAGCAATACTAAGTCTGAAATAAAAGATTCTTCATAGAAGTGTATTATTTTTGTAGTGTTCTTTTCCAGGTATGGATGACTTTTATATGTCTATGTCAATATAGCGTATTGTCTTTTCTTTCTTTCTTTCTTTTTTTTTTTTTTCTCCAGGTTATGCAATGGTCTCTGCAGGATGGCATGTTCTTGAGTTGGAGCTTTTTAAGGCAAGCATATGCTGGTACTTCAACTTTACTAAGTGGACTATAATTTCTTCTCTCACAACAACTACATAAGCAGACAAAATTGCAAAGATCTGCCCTGTGTCGAGTATGACAGCCACGACTCGTGGCTCTCCAGTAGGAGGGAATGATAGCCAGGGCCAGGCTCCTGATGGACAGTCCCAGCCTCCCCTCCAGCAGAATCAGGTATGATATTAACAATCAAGTTGTCTAAAAAGAAAGGGGTTAGTTCTTTAGAAATAGTGTTTCTGAATTACTTCAGTTTCTATATTCCTAGAGATGTCTAGTTAAGTTAGATACTTTTTGTGTGTGTGAATGGGAGTACAAAAAGATTTTGAGGGGTGAAGGCAGTGCTATTGGCAAAGCAGATAGAGTTGGGGAGCACTGCATTGCAAAAGATGCTCCCTCTTCAGGCAGTGGCATAGTTCTTTCAAGCATATGTGTTTTGGATAAGAAGCCTTCTTGGAATAATATCAGAAGCTCCCTCGGAACTGCATTGTAGACTTCCCTGCCACAGATTGGTAAACTATTCTCTGTGAGTTCAGTTTATGCTCAGTTCTGCAAAAGCACTTTTTGGATAAAACAGCTTACAAGTGAGTATCAGCTCTTTAAGACCAGCTTCATCTAGGCCGCTACATAATGTGATGATTCTTTTTTGTTGGGGAAAAATAGCAGAAAAGATGCTTTTAAACAGTGCATCCAAAACAATTTAAAAGAAAAGCCACGCTTTGTCATTTAGTTCAGTATAAAGCTGGTATTTGTTTAATACCATAAACTTTAATGGTTGTTACTTCCTGAGAATGAATTTTCTTTGGAACATTTGTGGTGGACTGACCCTGGCTGCCAGGGAAGCCCCCCACCCCATTGCTCACTCTCTCCGCCTCTGTGGGACAGGGGAGAGAATTGGAAAGGAAAAGTGAGAAATTGTGTAGGTTGAGATAAAGGCAGTTTAATAAGTGAAGGGGGGGACACAAGTGATGCAAGCACAGTCACTCGGCACCAGCTGATGGATGCCCAGCTAGTCCCCAGGCAACAGCTACCTTGGAAAAAAAAAAAAGTCCCCTCCCCATTTTATTGCCGAGCATGACACCACATGGTATGGAGTATCTCTTTGGTCAGTTCAGGTCAGCTGTTCTGTCTGTCTCCCTTCCCGGCCTCTTGCCCATGCCCAGCCTACTTACTGATGGGGAGCAAAGTGAGAAACACAAGGCCTTGAATCTGGGCAAGCACTATTCAGCAACAGCCAAAACACTGATGTGTTATCACTACTGTTTTGGCCACAGATCCAAAACCCAGTACCATACAGGGTGCTGTGGAGAAAATTAACTCCATGCCAACCAGACGCAGTACCACATGTGAAAAATGTTTGTGAGGTTTTGTCCTCCTAAATCTTACTGTTCTGATTTGAATCTTTATTATTGTCAATTCATACTATTTCTAGATACAAACAAGCATGCATCTGCAAAACGAATTGTATTTTGCATGGCCTATCAAAATGGGCTTAACTAGTCATGTTCTTGGAGGTTGGTTAATAGCCAGCTGTAGTAGTGTGTTACTCATTTTTAGCAAACTTCTTTAGAAGATGTTTTTCGTGATCATTTTCTTCTGTGCTGTTGCTGAAGTTTGTCTTTCTACCTAAAAGAGCCATCTATTCTGCAGAAGATTTGTAAAAACTGGATCATCCCTCTAGTCTTTATTTTTACCTTCTAAATAGGTGGTGTGCTGAAAGTAGTAGTCTGTTATAAAAAAAAATCCACTTTCCTCACTGGGAAAGTGGCTTAATTTTTAAACTGTCAAGATAGAAAGCATATAGCTCATTTTATGCTCTAGTTTTCATGAATAAATCTGAAATCAAATGATTTTGTTATATTTTATGATGACAGGTACTTACTTCAAGTGATTCTTTGAAACACAGTGTGAAGGAAAAATGCCAAAATAAGTGGCACATAAGTGCAGGCAGTATTTAAAGTATTTTCCATATCAATTTTAGACTTCTTCACCTGATTCTTCCAATGAGAACTCCCCAGCTACCCCGCCTGATGAGCAGGGTCAAGGAGATGCTCCACCCCAGCTTGAAGATGAGGAGCCTGCATTTCCACACACAGACCTGGCAAAGTTGGATGACATGATCAACAGGTATTTTCACACTTTTTTCAGAGGGTGTAGATTATTTGTGCAAATATCTTAATAGTGGAATCAGGATTCTTGCATCTTTGTCTCACTGGATTTCTTGAAATACTTTTTAAATTGTATTACAGAGTTGTAAAGAGAAAGAGGCTCAAATCAGAGGGGTTTTGGTTTTGGTCTGTTTTTTGGTTGTTTCCCCCCCCCACCACCACCAAATGAAGTAATCATCTGGGCATTTAAAAATGTATATTCTTACTCTATATTAAAAGCATCAGAAAGGGGCACGGATTCTTGATTTTTAAGAACCACAGTTGAAATACAGGGGTGTTTGTTTTGTTTTTGAATATAGGCCTCGATGGGTTGTTCCTGTATTGCCGAAGGGGGAATTAGAAGTTCTTCTAGAAGCTGCTATTGACCTAAGCAAAAAAGGTAAGCTGAAAAGACAATTAATGGTTATTGGGCCAGTGTGTAAAGTCTTTTCTTGTTCTTTTGAACAAGAGGCTTAAAAATACTTAATTATTTCTGTTACAACCCTGGTCCTGAAGAATGTGTCAGAGTGGTATGCAGAATCTTTGTAGATCAGAAATTTTAGAAAGCCATCAATGTAGCTAAAAATTAGGTGCCTTAGCATGAGTAGGGAAGTTGAATAAGCTCATGACAATAAAAATCTTGTAATTCCTGGCCTACCTGTTTTCTGTATTCACTTTATCAGACCTTGTGGGTTTGGTCTTTATAACAGATACTAGAACTCAAAGAATTGTAGTTTTTTTTAAAAATAAGTTACTAATCTAGCTTTCCAAATGTCTTGCCATACATTTTTGTTCAAATTTGTCACATACATACTTTTGAGAATGTTAGAGAAAAGTTAGAATTGTAAAGAGTATGACTTAGACTAATAATTCTACCATATTGCGTGCTGTGTCTGACTTGCTTGGAAGTAGGAGGGTTCTGTATCAGGACTGTGTATGTGTTTGCTAAATTCTACTAGTCAGATTGACAAGTTTGTCATGTGTTCTAGAAAGTTCTATTCTCCCAGAAAGTTGCTTTGGTCTCCTGTTTCAGTCAGTATTTGTGCACCAGTATTTGAGTAATACCAGAAGACAGATCAAAACATTCTTCTAGGAGATCCACACTTACCAGCTAGTTGTGTTTTAAATATAGTGACATACAAAGTACGTGTTCCTTACTTTTGTGTAGCTGGGCCAGGACGACTTCATTTCCATGTTAATAAAGGTTATTCTTAGGCAGTTTTAAGAATAAAAAGCTGATTGTGGTCATGGTATTCTGGGTTATCTTGATTGCTTTCTGTAAGTCTTTTTTGCTTTGGAGCACTCTCTGGAGAAACAAAAGTTAGGGTGCACCCTTATGATCCAAAACAGGATAATGACATGTTGTTGCCAACACTGATTTATCAGCCACAGTTGTGCTTAGAATGGGCTGCTTTGCATGTAGCTAGGTCTGGCAGGAATCCTAAGGTGAGTGTAGAATTTTCAAGTGGTTGCATCTGTTCAGGAGCAAAAGAAATGTCAGCTTACAGAAGGAAAATGCAGCCATATATGTTTCTGGGCTATTGGAACAGTGCAGTAAAAAGACATTCTCCACTTGTGATTTGTGAGAGGAGATGTATGTACTGCCAGCTGTTAAATCATCCTTAAAAAAACCCAAAAACAAACAAAAAAAACCAAACCAAAAAACTGTCAATGCAATGAGGTACTAAGAGCAGAATGAGATTTTTGGCTCCTCCCAACATCAATGTACTTCTCCAAAGCATCAGACTTAGTTGAAAGTTCCCAAACAAAAAGTCTTTTCTCTTTCCTCTTGAAGTTGTGAAAAACAGTGGAAATCTATTCATATGCTTTATGTGCTTTGATTTTTATTAAGTTGTTGATGTCCAGTTCTGGAAAGGGCTTCTGCATTGCTATTTAATTATTCTTCCTCTTGCCCTCTAGATGAATTCTTGTGTGTGTACGTCTGTAAGGATTATTGGCTAAGGAGAAAACAAGGAGAGCTCGTAGAAGTAGTTGTTTGTTAACGGTGTCATCTTTACAGTTACATCCTAGATTTTTTTTCCTTGCTACTTGAAGTTACATGATGGCTAAGATGGTTCTTTTTTAAATAACTTCCAATGCTCAAGGAATATGATAGGGAGCTCACTTGGTGTAACTGACACTGGGGAGCTCAAACTTGGCGCACACTGTTTCAGAGCTGTGTGTATATAGGGAAGTAATATAAATGACTCTGTGTACATTTTTTAATAGATCGAAAATGTGTTCCATTATCTCTGTAAGATCTAAAAATTGGACACCTTGCTACCTGTCCATGGGCATTTTTCTTAATCTGAGGAGTTCTGTTTCAAAAGGGACGAACTGAACGGAGAAACTGAAAAATAACCAGCTTTTGAATTACATACGTTTTATATTGCAGTCTGTAACTCATTTAGATTGTGAAGCAACAAAACCTAGAAAGAGTCCACTAAATTTTTTTTATCAAGCACCATTTTCTAGCGGTTAGGATTCTTAAATAGCTTTTGTTCCTGAAATTGCCAGTGGCCAACGGCATTGGCATTCTGGAGTGACTCTGGGGTAACTGCTGTCTTTGTGACCCTGTCTATGAAATAAGAGTGATATTTGCATCCTCTTTAAATCTGTTCAGGAGCTGAAGGGGCCATAACTGAACTGAATTGAAAGTACTCATGAGAATGAAATGTCATCATTACCACCTCCAAGTGCAAGGAGCAAATTTGAGAGTAGTATGAATCCTGTCTAGACTGTGACTTGCATTATTCCTGGCAGATGCATTTATTTGTGGCAGATTATCTTTTTATGTGTAGGCATCAATGTATTATATTCTTCATTAAGCAAGCCATGAGACGATCAAATGGTAGTCTGGAGTTACTTGCTAATAGAAGAAAATGTATTTTTAAAATAGCCTTTAATAGCAAGAGTGATGTTTATCTTCACAATAATTCTGGAATACTTATGAAGTGTTTTGAGTAATGAGATTTGCTCCAGAAATAAATGTCATAGTGAGTTGGATGCTATAAATTTAAAAGTTTAAAACAAACAAACAAACAAACAAAAACCCCAAAAAACCCAAAGGTTTGTTTCAGGTTTTTGGTTTGTTTTTTAATAGGCTGGAATATTCTCCACTCTTTCAAAAATCTCTTCAACAACTCTGCACTGCTCTGCCTTTGTTGTGGGTTTTATTGCTCCTAATGTTTACATTCAATTTTTAACATGCTGCCAAGACTTTCCAATGTGACACATACAAGCAAGAAGCGATGCAACTTTTAGAATTTGTAGCTTATTTAAACTGAAATGATACTTCACTGCATAACTTAAACCTTCAACCTTGATCCCAAATGTTTGTTTTTGATAAATTGCAAAGGTTTACAGAGTGGGAAGGAGTAGAGAGGCAGGCCCTAGAGACTCAAAAAAAAAAAAAAAGTCTGTGTGTGCATGAGCACACATGCATCCAAAATCCAGGCAGCCCAATAATGAAAGTTGTTCCCAGCATCCTCTCTAAAGACCATCTCTCTAGGTGATCCCTCTGCATTTCTGTGGAACCACTCTTGAGTTCCTTACTGAAACTGTATTTTCCTGAAATGTTCTTTTTAGCCATGTATCTGAATCAAAGACATCAGATTCGTGTCGTCATGTTCCAGAGTTTCTTAGCCAGGTATTTGGGCTAGAACCAGTTCAGTGAAATGAATAGCAGGGCCAGTGCCATGTCTTGGTGTAGAAGGACTCTCATACCCCTGATGATTAAGAGTTATTGAAAGCCTGTGAGAATCTGTGAGTGCCAAGTGTAGCCACTGTGCCCATGGGCAAGCGTGGGTTTCTGTAGAGCTTATTATCTCTGGGTCACTGAGGCTCCAGGTCTGGCGGGGGGGAGTCACTGGGCACAGTGCCACACCAGTGTGTGGAGCCAGCTCAGCTCTGGGGTTGCAGCTACAAAGTTGTGTAATCCGGAGTCCTGGAGAAGCGGAGCTGGGTGATTTTGCCTGGGGCCTTGGTGCTCCAGTCCTAAACTGTGGAATACCCCTCAGATACATCAGAGTTTGTTCATCTACAGTTGCACCTGGACTGACAAGTTTTGTGGACCTGGAGTGTTTCTGGTCTTGTTGCAGGGTTATTGCACTCCATTTGGTTTTATCTGGCAAATTGGCTGCTTTTAAGTGCAGGTACAGAAATCAAAAAGCCCTCTGTTCTTCCTCCAGTCCCCTAATTGCAGCTCCAATATACTGTATGTTGCACATCACCTTTTCCTTTCATATTCACTTTTTTCTCACTGCGTAATCCATTTATCCAACTTTTCTCTAAATACTTAGGGCTGCATGCACTTACTTCTCTTGTATTCTTCCTTATCCTTCTCTGCCCTCAGAATCTGAACAACAAGGAGAAAAAAGGCTGCTTGTGGTCTTACCTAACAGTTATCAATACTGAACCTTACTCAAGCAGTAGATGCCAGGTGTCTATAGTGTAATTGCTGTTTTTCTTCTCACTGTCTTTGGATTACTCTTGCTTCCGCTTCCAACCTGCTGTCTTCTAGGACTCTGGTACTCTGCTTTTGATGATACTCTGGTCCTTGTAGACACCTAGCCTTTGTTCCTTCCGTAAGTGTCATCTGTTGTTTCAGCAGTATGCAGCATTGTGGGAGAAGGTAGAAGGTACTTGTATATCCAGGAGTCATACGAGTATCTTCTAAGGTTCTACATCTTCCCCCTCTTTCCCAGTTCAGTGAAGTACAGAAAGGACAATGTATTTTGAAATATACTCCATTTTGGTATTGCTGAAGTTGGTTTGAAAAATCTTAATGACTGAAGCTGGCCAACCATTGTGGGGGTAGATGGTCCAAGAAGTTCTTGGAAGTTTGAGAGCTATTTCAGTGCAGTATACTGGTACTCTAAGGAGCATTAAAAGCACTTGAGTGCCTGTTTTAAATTTGTATTCAAGAATTAAGTTCACTGTTACATTTGGGATCAGAAAGGAACATTTCCCCTCGGTCAAGTTGACTGCATTGGATGCCTTCCCTGTCCTCTGTTTTGTATAGGGTGAAGTTGTCATCTTTACCTCCTTGAGGCGTTAATTTAACCAAAGTCCTTTGTTTACTGCAAATGCCTAAGTTCTAGGCAGTGTCCATCTCTCTTCTCTTCAGTCATGTTGTCATTGCTGTGGCTTGTGGCCTTCTGTTACTGGTCACTGTACCCTTACTATATAGTGTAGGGATGTCAGCTATCCGAACTGCAAACTACGTAGGAAGATAATGTTGAGTTTTTTATATTTGGCCGCACAGGCTGCATACATGACACATATATCATGTCCCTCTGCTAGTGATAAAAAGAGGGAACACTGGAGTTTTCGAGGAGGTGACAGGGGCACTCATTCCTGCCTTACTCGAGTTGCTCAGGAACTGCATGCACCGTAACAGAATAGGCTAAGAAGCCCTATTACAGGAGTTTGGAAAGCTTTTGTGGTGTGTACTAACAAGCAGGGCAGATATTCTGTGGCCACTTTTGAAAGGAAACCTCTGTTGTACAGTTGTTTGTGACTATGAGGAGCTCTAATTTGATAACCCAAACCAATCCTTCCCAAACCAGTGGAAGTTACTTTCAGGATGTCTTATTAAGGGGGTTGCAGGCGGGTGGGGTGTGGTCGTGGCAGTAATTTTTATGAATCTGGATACTGTAGGCTTATTGAATGCCAAGATTCACTGATTGAAAATTAAACTTATTCTGTAAGGAAACTGTGCAGGCAGGTCACAGTTTTCTTTTTATAATGTGCCCAATGGCTTTCATTGTTACCAGTGTGTGCTGGTACATGCCCAATGTATTTTGCTGTCAACTTTTAACCCTATTTAGATTTTCTAAGTGAATTTTTGAAGGGGAGACACAGATTTCTTGAAATACTGGGTTATAAATAACTCCAGAGTTTTAAAATAGCTAAAAGTATGGAGCACTGTAATTTTAAACGTTTTTAAAGGTTTGTGGCAGTGTTAGGGTCTAGGTGTGTTGGGTCCTGGCAGCAGAATTACAAGAAACTGTACTTCAAGTGAGGGTGAGAAAGAGAAGGATTCATGCTTATTTTTGCCGGTTAATTGTGTTTGGGAAACTGAGCAGGTCTCGCCCTTTCTTCTCTTCACTCACTGAGTCTTACTGGTAGCAACTAAAGAAGAGAACAACATAAATGCATGTATACCAGAAGAATGGAAGATAAAGATTGTACTTGCTGTTATTTTTGCCACTGTGTTTTTAAGTGTTCTAAGTGTCTGTGTGTGAGAAACTCTATCACATGTTTTTAAAATAAATTAAAAATTATCTAAAGGAGTGGAATTTTTGAGGTGGCTTTACTAGAACATTAAACTCCAAGGTTTTTGTGCATTCAAGCTTACGTAAGTTTGTATTCATCCAAGGCTTCTCTTTTTAAAATAATTCTGAAACTTTGAACACCAAACCTTTGAAGTCCAAGTTGCTACTTTCAATATTGAAAAATTCATTTAACAACTAATGAAATTGTATATCTAATAGTTTGGTTTTTTCTGTTCTATTTGAAAACAGGCCTTGATGTCAAAAGTGAAGCATGCCAGCGATTTTTTCGAGATGGGTTAACAATATCTTTCACAAAAATCCTTACAGATGAGGCAGTGAGCGGCTGGAAGTTTGAGATTCATGTGAGTTTTTAAAATTGTGTTTCTGAAAAGCATAGTAATTTAAATGAGGATGGAGACTGCCTTTTTGTGACTATGAGACTTCAGAGACTGAATCTTGTTTTTGAAACTCAACAGAGAACTGGGAGAACTCTTGTATACATGGCTCTTGGTGGGGGGAGTCATCTTCCTCTTACTGCCTCTGATGTTTTTGGAAGGAAATAAAACACGAGAGGTGATATGGGAAAGAACTGAACTTTGTATATGTGCAGTAGTGCAGCTCTTGTTAGGCAGGCTGTCTTTGGCCAGATGTCTAGAGACCTGCTTATTTTTATGTGCATGCTAGGATGTGAGAACTTGCTTTTTTAGTAAAAGCTTTTAGAAGCCTGCTAACTTCTGAATGTTTGTGGCAGCTGTTTGAATATAAATGCTACCTGTTGGACAGCTAGTCACATGCCACATTAGAAATAAAGAATCTTCATAATCAAATTAAAATCTGTAGAGAAATGGGTGAAAGAAGGAAAAGTTAATAGTTCAGTGGTGATCCATGAATGTCTCAAATAACCAAACATACTTGTGTCTTTTTTCCTACATTTAATTTTTAGCTGAAACCAGATAGTTTAAAGTTTGTTTAATGCCTTTATTGGAGGAACTACAAATTGCAATACAACGTTGTAAAACTCTTAAGCAACTCTGCATGCTAGGTACAAATGATTCAGAGTTTATAGTTCATGTTCATTGTACAGTCACCTGCCATAGTTTTGGTGGTTGTTTTTTTCTTAATAGAGATGTATTATTAACAACACTCATCGACTAGTGGAACTCTGTGTGGCCAAGCTGTCCCAAGATTGGTTTCCCCTTCTTGAACTTCTTGCCATGGCCTTAAATCCTCACTGCAAATTCCATCTATACAATGGTACTCGCCCCTCAGAAACAGTTCCTGCAGGAGTCCAGCTTGCTGAAGATGAACTTTACGCCCGTCCTCCTGACCCACGATCACCAAAGGTATGAGAGCATTTTCAGACTTATTTTTTTAATTTTATGTAGTGTTACCTAACTACACAGTAGACATAAAGAAGTGTTTTTAGGGGTGGGGGGGAGCCCTTTCATTCTCTGTATCACTCAGATGTTCTGCTGCTTTTGACTTGTACATGAAATCATGATTGGTTAAATTTCCCCTTCTAACTCTTTCAGTCTTTGGTCCACAATCAGTGTCATGTGCTTCTGTGGTAAGCTGGCACAACTCTATTGGAATGCCATTCCTACTGTGTTAATTGGCTTGCTTGTATTTGCCAGTTGATGGATTTGCCTTCTCACTCAACATGATTTTGTAGCTGAAATATTTTGAGGAGGAGATCATGTGATAAAGCAGGAATCTGCTCTCCCTTTTCTTATAGTTCCCAATGGTGGGCAAAATGTTTTTAATTGTATATGGGATGCTAGTGTCAGTGTGGTTTTGGGGTTTGTTTTTTGTTTTGGTTTGGGGTTTTGGCTGATGTGTTTTGTTTTGGGGGGGTTTCTGGGGTTTTTTTGTTCTTGTTTTTTTTTAACTGGCAGCACAGATTAGTAATCTGTTCTGGTTCTTGGGTCTGAAATTTTTAGAATAGTGCTCCAAATGGTGTTGGTACAACTTCAGGAGCTAACCAAATTATTTTTGTTGCTTGCTTCCTTTTTTTTTCCTTTTTAGTAGAACTGCTGGCTATTGATATGTAAGAACCACAGATAAATAACTCTGTGTCCTTGGACTTCCTTGCGTTGCTAGCCGTGTTTAGAAGAATGCTATTTTGCTTTCTTACTGCTTTTATATGCAGCATTGTCACATCCCGGACCAGAAAAAAATTATCAGAATTGTCATGTTTCTGCAGCCAAAGATGAACCTGAAGTGTAGTAATTTTTATTCTCATATATTTGATAAAATTATTTAAGTAACTAATACAGAGCATCTGGTTTTTGACATGATAACAGGAAAGATAGTGTTGCTTATTTCTAGGCATTTCCTTAAAACTGCATACTGAAACTATATAGGCAAGTTCACTGGCAATTCTGTTACCTTCTAGCAGTTTATTGTGTAAGGACTTTTTTAAAGTAGGTTTTGTTACTAACAGGTACGTGAAAGTATTTCTAGATGGTAATTTGTACATGTCAGAAAATAACTGTTTATTATATTGCAGGGTTGGCTAGTAGATCTTATCAACAAGTTTGGCACATTAAATGGATTTCAGATCTTGCATGATCGCTTCATGAGTGGATCAGCATTGAATGTTCAGATAATTGCAGCTCTCATCAAGTAAGTTTTTTAAAAATAATTTGCATATTTTGAAAAGTTGGACTAAGTAAAATATTGTGTTAGTGCAAAGCTTAGTCTCTTGAAGCAATTCTCTTCACTCCATCTCTTAACTAGTTGTGTTTATCTTCAACATTTCATGTGCTTGTAAATAGACTTGAGTTTCTTGAATGAATTGCTCCTTACTATGTCAATATTACACAGCTACTGATTATTGCACTTTGATCCCTTTTTCCTTTCTTTTTAGGCCATTTGGACAATGTTACGAGTTTCTAACATTACATACAGTGAAGAAATATTTCCTTCCAATTATAGAAATGGTTCCACAATTTTTAGAAAATTTAACTGATGATGAACTGAAAAAAGAAGCAAAGAATGAAGCCAAAAATGATGCTCTGTCAATGATAATCAAATCTCTAAAGAACTTAGCTTCAAGAGTTCCAGGACAAGAAGAAACTGTAAAAAACTTAGAAATATTTAGATTAAAAATGATACTTAGGTAAGATGCTACTCCTAATACGATAGGCTACTTTTGACATTTCTTTTCCACACTTCTTACATTTAATTTCTCTTACAGGTTGTTACAAATTTCTTCTTTCAATGGCAAAATGAATGCACTAAATGAAGTTAACAAAGTAATATCCAGTGTGTCATATTACACTCATCGGCATGGTAATCCTGAAGAGGAAGAATGGCTTACAGCTGAAAGAATGGCAGTAAGTTCTCCTCTTCACCAAAATTCATTGAATAGATTTTCTTCCTCCTCGTTACTTTACTTGTAGAAGTAGCTGTATATTATGGATCCTGCACAAATGGCTAATTTTCATATCTAGTGTTATAACAGTAGGTGTCACGTGATGGTAATAAGTCATTTTAATAGTAGTCTTTCTATGAAAAATTACTGTATTTGTTTCAAAGGTGCTGTTGAGAATTATTTTCAGTGCTGTAAAAACATGCTTTAAAAAGGGATCCTTGAATAGTCATGTTTTTTTAATAGTGTTAAAACAAAACAAAAACTACATAAACCAGGTGTGATACATTTGAAACTTTAATGCCACTCTACCTAAAAGTTGAATGTTCATTTAAATAAGGATCTAGTCTGTTTTCTGTGCTTCAAATAACTTTTTCTTATTAGAGTTCTAAGTGATTACTCTGCTTCTCACATTTCAGAAGCTGGATTCTTTGGTACAGAAAGTTCTAGATGTAACTTTTAAAGTTTCTTTATTTAATATTTACATACTTTGACTACTGTTTCATGCTTGAGTGCGTATGTAGGGAACTATTAAAATGAGCATTTTAAAAGTAAGTACTTATAAATTAAGTATAAAGTAATTGTCCTTTAAGTAAGGACAATTTTCTCTTTGTGAAATTCAGTTGTGTTAAGTGATTTTTGCACTGTTCTGCCCCATCTTTGTGGTGGGTTACCTGTTCTGAGGTTTATAATCTGCAAAAGGACTGCTGACAAAAAAAGAATGACTGCAGTTTGAGTTACAAAAGCAACAGGAGGAAATAGAGGTCTCTCTTTTTACATACTCCCTGTAGTTTGGCATCTCAGACAAGACCTCTGTTTTTAAATGAAAACTTCTAGATTTAAGTATTTCACAAGACTAGCTTGAATATTGTAAGTCTGTAATCAAGGACACCGTTGGAAGGTATGATGCTGTGTATGTTTGTTTTCTTTTTCAGTGCTCAAACCACACACTGCTTTGCTTCAGTTGGAACAAAAAATACATGACCCTAATCTGACTGTGTCAATGACACCGCTGAAAAAGATAGCTTCTACTTAAATAAGGCTTGAATGTTTGGCTCTGATTCAATTAGAAGCATTAAGAAAACCCCTATAAGTGGCAGTACTTAAATAATCTAACCTTTTTATATTTCAGTCTTTGCTTATGCCCTTTTTATGTGATATGCTGTAGGCGTACCTGTAAAGCTAGAAGTGTCTTAATTTGGTTTTATATTTAGTGATTGTGAATGGGAAGAGAAAGATTTTGTTCCTTGAATTAGAAGAGTTAACTGTTCTTCCAATTGGCTTTTTATGTTTGAAGTTGTTTGAACATTTTTATACTTTGAGTTCATGATTTTAATGTGCCCAAAAAAATATTTCCCCATAAGATATCACAGTGACTAGTATACTGGATTACTTAAAATGCTGATTTATTTTTTTTTAAGAGGAAATAACAGTTAGAGATAAATACCTTCGTCTTGTGCTGCATCTTTCTCACTTCTCCCAGTTAGAATACTGTATATAGTGTCATTGATCTGTAACAGGTTGAAATTTTTCTGTTTAGCTTAAATATCGGTGACAGCACTTCAATAACGTGAGATGGCCCTACTTTCTTTTTTATATTCAGGAATGGATCCAGCAGAATAATATTTTATCAATTGTGTTGAGAGATAGTCTTCATCAACCTCAATACGTAGAGAAGTTAGAGAAAATTCTTCGTTTTGTCATCAAAGAGAAGGCCCTCACTTTGCAGGATCTTGACAACATTTGGGCTGCACAGGTAAAGAATTCAGCTGC
This sequence comes from Scopus umbretta, assembly GCA_013400535.1. NCBI lineage: Eukaryota > Metazoa > Chordata > Aves > Pelecaniformes > Scopidae > Scopus > Scopus umbretta. The sequence continues at coordinate 391 of VZTL01076869.1, read as the reverse complement.
TTGTCTGCTACTGCACAGGAGGGATCTTGTTGTGTGTCATGTATTGAGAAAATGACGACTTGTGCTTCTTATGCTTGGTGTTAGACAAAACTAAAGAAAATTTTGAAATCAAATGGTGGGGGTTTTTTGGGGTCCTGGATCTCAAAATCGTCTTCTCATATGTCTTCAGTAGAAGGGGTCGACTACACATGTATGTAAAGTCTAAAGGAACAGTTCAGAACACGGTGCAAAGATTATCCTTTCTAAGTATTAAGGAACCCTCAACACTTCTAGATTATAAAAGGCCGTAGTACATTATGACTTATTATTTTAAAATGCATTGAGAATTTGTATTGCTAATCTCTGAATTCACCACAGTTGTATAAATTTTTCCTGGGCAGAGTGATATTAA